>JAPDSC010035075.1:155181-180441 GCA_026290005.1 Latrodectus geometricus | reverse complement strand
AAAAAAAGGAAAAATAAACAGGGAGGGTGAACCATTTGAATGAATGGCGATAATTGGGTTGGAATGCCAAGTAAATGCTTTTTGTGTGTAGTGCCAGTGATCCGTAGCAAGAAAAAGTTCATTTTTTTTTCTTTTTCCCTTTTTCCTAAAGCGTAAACGGTGTTCCGTAGCCTTGTTATCTTATTCATTAGAAACAGGTGTTAAATCTGTTTCGTTTACTTTTTATTAGTAAGCATTTAATATTACTCGGTGATATTTTCATCTAAAAATGGAAATCTACGCTTGAGGTGATATATACAATGATGAAGTTTGGTGCTGGCTTAAAAATCAAAGATCAAAATAGATATGGTGACTTTGAATTTGAAGGTGTTCATGTTTTTAGATGAGATAATTTATAAAAATAAATAAATGAAAGCCTTGCTTAAGAACGAAATGAGAACGATTTTTTTTTCGCATTTTTATTAAGTGTTAACAATGGCAATAGATCTCCTTCGATTTCTTTGCTTTTGGCTTATGAACAGTAGGTTTTTTGCACAAAAACTATGTAGTTATGTAAAAACTGTATAAAAATATATTATAGAAGGATAGAAGTATAGAAAGTATATTCAAATAATATTTTTATTAATTATGTTATTGGATGCATAAATTTCATTACTGTCAATTGTAATTAGCATTAACATATATTGAAACTAAATTCAAGCATTAACACAACTTCATAAGATTTATTCTTAACATTATGTCAATTAAGCCGAATAGCTTATAGCTTAGGAAAAAATAAATAAAAACAATACATGCTCTTATTTCTTAATTACAAAAGCTGAAAGCGTGATTATGAATTCATTTGGAAAGGAATTTGTTTCGATTGATTTACTTCTAATAAACTTTGAAATTTAGAAATTATTTAAGTATATAAAACTGCAAATAAATTTTTCCTTTATATATTAAAAAGTTTGAAATATCTTTCTTTCACATTTTGATCCTTCTATTTAAAACTTGCTCTGAATGACAATTATAAATAAAACATATTTATTTGAATAAATTTATATTTATTGTCTCATTTTATTTAACAATTTTCTCATTTCTGTATAAAATTTAAAGGAATGTCTTTGCTAATAAATTTAATTTTTCCAATGATGGCTTTAATTATGATTCATTCAAAGAATTTTGAAGCAATTTTATAATTTGATTTTATTTTAAATTTGATTGAAATTGCTTAAACAATTTAATTCGCTCATATCGGCTTTTATATTTCCTTCATTATTTTTCCTAACTGTCTGCAAAAGTCACAATTTTCTATTGCGTATGATGTTTTAAATAAAAAAATATTTCTGTATCACGCAATTCTTTTAATATGCATTTTCTTCCATCTCGTGGGTGTCAGTGTATTAGTATGCTGAGAGATAAGGATGAAAAACAGTGCGGACAGAGATAACTCTTCCAATGGCATCCGTTGATGTTAAAATCAAACTTTAATTGTTTTCATGAGATATGAAATCTAAAGTGCTTTATCTTCTTTATTTTTTGTGAATTGAATTAGATGATACTGTAAGAGTGCCAAGTAAGGAAATTTTCTCTAGAATACAGCTAGAGAGCATTGTTTACAAGTTTATCATATCTATTATTTTTATAAGTGATGTCATTGTTCACTATTCGCTTTTCAATGTTAGGAATCCAATAATTTATGATGCATACCAGTAACACTTGCGATGTATACAAATTAAGCCGAAAATAATTTTTGCAAGCCTATTCTATTTTTTCTTTTGAATCTACTAATTTGATATAATAAAATATTTATATACATTATATACATAATATATGAATAACAGACAATTAATCTAAATTATCTATATTCTTTATTGATAAGTGCATGTATTAAAAATATGAGTGAAATCTTAGAATAAAGGAAAAAAAAATCTTTGTATTTTCATAAAGCCAAATGTATCTAAGACGTGGAAGAGTGATTTTATTTTGCGTTATATTTACTTTTATAAAAAAAAAAGAAGGAAAAAAAAATCAGAAACTTTGTAGAAACTTCAATATTGTATTTTCTTTTTTCTTTCTTTCTTTATTTTTTCTGAAAATCGAAACAAGTGAATCAATTAAGATGCTATCATGAATGTAGTTATTAAGCAAAATACAGTTTCTGTTAATGTCTGTGCTCTTATTAGTGATTAAATGTAACTGGAAATATTAAAAAAAAAATAAATAATCAAAATAAATTAAAGGTCAGCTGAATACATTATTCTTTTCAGGTGAGCGTTAGTTTCATTTTATAAAAAGTGCATGCTTTGAAAAGTAATGAAGCAGTAGATATGACTTTAATCCGTATAAACAGTCAGCAGTTTCTTTGGTATGAATCAACATATGTTAATGAACTCCATGGTTTCTATAAAATAAAATCGTGTGTCATAGTTGAGCTTGTAAAAATCTCAGTAAAAAAAAACACCTTAAATAATACCAACCAGGCTGCGGTAGCCTGGTTGGTTAAGGCGTTTGTCCTCTTAATTAGAGATGGTGAGTTTAAATCCCGACCAAACTGATGATCTGTCGTGTTCGATAATCACAAATGGGGAGTGTTAGCTAGATCCTCCATCATGATCGCTATGTCCTCCATGTGACATATCTCTAAGATCTTTTGTTTGGTTCCAGCTTCTAAATTACAAAAATCTACCCACTTATAGAAACGGTGGCACATCAGTGGGTGTGCCACCGTAATTGTGCATAAGTTGTCATTAATTTTATCCCTTGTGTCCCTAAAAGATTTGGTTCCTAGAAGCAGCCTGGCATTGTAAATATAAATTATTGAAAGCAATCTTCAGTCTAGAAAAATATTATTGTCTCACTGTGGAATAATAGAATTTTGGTTTATATATTTTTCAAAAAATTCAAGTCTCATTTGATTCCCTTAAGTTCTTAAAAATTCATAAGGCAAAAAAAATCAGAATCCAGCCTCTAAAGTTAAAGTATATTTCTTTTTATCTATATTTAAAAAGTCAAAACTATCTAAAAAACTTTTTTTTTTGAATTATTACGCATATAAGAAATTTGTAACATATAGACATAATTAAAAAAAAATAAAAACTTCTGGTATTTTTATTAAGATAATTTGTGTGAACTAAATTAAATAACATTCCTTCCAAAAAATAAATTTGTAAAACTATGCACAAAAAATAAATAAATTTATTTTTGCTTAATTTAATTACTATAAAAGTTGCTGCATTTTAGAACTTCATTACTTTAAAAGAATAATCATGAAAATGACGCAAATTAAAGAATGATTTGTGATTCCGTCGTATATAATAGTGCAAATTGATGTAAAACACAAAAATTGAATAAAATCTTGTATGTGTAAATTTTATTGTAAAAGTAATACATTTGAATAAAGTATAGTGTTTTAGAAGATTAGTTTGAATATAAAACTTCTTATCAAATGTAAATAACGATACTCAAGATTGCTTGTTATGAAACCATACGTTACTTTTGTGAAGCAAATTCCATTGTATTTTCTCATTAATGCTTAAATTTCCTATCTAAATTTAGAAGAAAATTTCTAGAAAATTATTTCTTGAAAATAAGTGATATAGACGACTTAAGATCTCTTTCTAAATATGATAACGTTGCATGGTATCAGTAAACTTTTTTTTTGTATAGTGTCATTGTACGAATACGCCATATAATACGACACATGTTTGTTATTACTTGGGTGTAGATAACTGATTCTAAGGAATTTTTAAAGAGTACCAGAGTGTCTCATCATCTGTTTATTGTTTCTTGAAAAGATTATTTTTAAATGTTTTAATTTTTTAAGAATTAAATAATCCAAGTATTTTTCAAAGCTTCTGATGCTTAAATAAGAATGAATAAAATTTAAAACTTAGTATACTAACTCAATCTATGGAAAAAAACAATAATGTACATTAAGTTATTTATTTTTATATTTTAATCCTTCTGATATTTTTCAAAAAATTAATTTCCCAAAAATGAATTTTTCAAAGGAAAAAAACAATAATTAACATGAATTAAAAATATCAAGAATCATGTGATTTCTAATATTTAGGAGTATCTGCCTAACTTTTATTTAAGGGAACAACTTTATTTATATCTTTTGAATTTAAAGAGTTGAATTATCTTTGAATTGATCATGAAATGATCTTTAGAGACTATTTTCATACTGCTACTCCTGAACTTACAACAGCGTGGCAAAATAAATGAACGATACTAAATGTTGCACATTCATATTTAAAATTTAGTGAAAAATGAAAGGGATTTTTCTCAACGAATAGTTCATCACCAGGAGAGCATGCACTTCCACCACATACAAAAAGTCTTTGCACACAGATGATATTCCTTACTAGGCAGACTTTGAGCAATAGATGCTGGGGATAAAGAATAACGATTTACAATTTCCTGCGTTAATTTTATTAAATGCTGAGACGACATTCAGCTGAGAAGGCTTTTTTAATATGAGCTATCAACGAATTTGGTTTGAGAGTGATCCTCATAGCTTTACCACTGATGGACAATAGCAGAAATTTTCCGCGGACGTTTGGACAGGTATCCTTGATGATTGATTGCTTGAGACGCCTTTACATCATGCAAGACAGTTTGACCAACCCAACCTATAGTAATTTCTTGGAATATATATTTCTTAATTATTGCCAACTACTCCGATTCCCCTGCAGAATGACTTGTATTTTAAGCACGAAGAAGCCTTAGTACATTTTTCTATAACTGTCCGTAACTTCTTGAATCTTACTTAAATAGCTCTATAGATTGGAAGTGCCAGATTAGTGTCTTAGCATCGTTGCTCTGGTTTGACCATTGAACATTTACATCTTAGAGAGAGTGCCTCAATCTTTTCTTCTTTGGTGTCAACTGTGCAGCAGCATACATCGTCAAAATTTTGAGCACTTGCTGTGAACAGAACTTGTGTGTGTCACTGAATAACAAATCTAAATGTGCAACATTTGGTATCTTTTATTCTCTTTTTCAACATTATTTATTGTTAACTCAGCTTGGAATTCTAATTATTATTTTTTGCCTCTCAGAGTGGAGTATGACCCAATGTTCCAATGTAATTATTGCTAATCTTTATGGGTGCTATCACCACTCTTAATAATTAAAAACATATCCATAAGAATGACTGCACATTTTATAAAGTATGAGCGGACTTTTGCAGTTATAAACGGAATCTTACATTGTATCAATTAGTAAAGATCTCTTTAAAATAAATAGAACATAACTTAATAACTATTAGCAATGACATAAATGGATATGCAGGATTTATATAGAAAAGCTAAATTCATTATGAGTTGGTGATTGAATCGTCAGCATAAATTAATAAAGCATAATATCAGCTGTCAAATATTATCAAATAATACAGCATAATATCAGCATAAATTTGTAAATAAATACAAGAGAAAATGCTATTTACAGAATAACATATTTTATGAACAAAATGATTTAAATAGAAAATCAAAAGGTTTCATATCACAGTTTTAATTAAAGTAACAAAGTCATGATTTTTATACAATTAATTAAAAAACATTAATTTTTAATGAATATTACTTAGTATTTATTCATCTTCATTATACAGTAATTTGTTAAATTTTTTTAAATTATTCTCCTGCAAATTCTAGTAATATGTCGTTTAGTTTAGAAATAAAAACGCACTTGTGTATATTTTTAAGAAGAAAAGAATCAACTCTTAACCATATCATTGAAACCAAATTCATCTTTCTTGTCATGCAAATTAATAATATCGTGCTCCTTAAACGTACTTATTCTAAAAGCTATGCACGAGTGAAAAATGTTGATTTTCGTATGCTATTTGGAATAAAGGGCCTGGAATTCTTGACAAAGACGATGGGGAAGCATGCAAATATTTTACGTATTTTATGTTATGATAAATGCAAAGAAATGCAGTCGTACATGAAGCCACCTTTGAACAGAGTTTAAGAAACTTTTATAAGAGATGTATAAAGCCTTGGTAGAATTTACTTTACAAATAAGCTTGCTTTTAAAGATAAGTGTGTTTCTAATATCCTAAACCATTGACCTGCTGTCAGACGAACTAAAAAAAAATATTACAGATTTTATTCTATTATTCATGTTCATTACGATGTTTATTTCATGATAGTAGAGATTAACCAGTGTAACTAAGCCATCAGGTTAGTTCTCTGAAAACTTGTGTCTTTTCTCCTAAGATTTACTGTTCCTTCTAATATTTTATGTATTGATTTGTAAAACACAAAAACAAAGAGTGATAGCCACACATACCTAAGATTTGCTCGCAGCAAACACTGATAAAATTATGCTTGCTTCTATTCTGCTTTAAAGGTTGTACTATAATTATGCAACTAGGTATTATGAGCTAGTCTATTATTTCAATATAGCGTTATGACGTTTCTGTTTTATTTGTTTTATTTTCCAATTATGATGTCGATAACATGGCACATATACTTTGTCCTATTAGCTCAAAGTTATTCCAGCAGATAATTCTGTACTGCAAGTCGATGCCATGAATATGTGTCTGGAGAGCATAAAATATGAGTAGTTTTCTACAAAACGCCATCTATCATCACCTATTAGAAAATCTTAATTTAGAAGAGATTTTCTTCCTAAATTCTTCTCCTTCTCCTGTAACAGCAGCAGATAGTGTTCTGCTAAAGTACTAAGATAAATTCTTGAAATTCATTGTAAAATTGTCTGTTGCAGAAACTGGTTCTGCTTTCATCTTAACGGACGATAATGCACTTCCCTATAAAATTAGTCTCATTGATGATAATCCATGTATTTGGAGATTCTGTATATAGAATGATAGACACGCCAGTCAGACCTAAATTCTTTGCAGATTAACAAAGATTTGTTTTATTTGTTTCAGAGCTAATAGGGGTAAAAAAAACAGCTGAGGAAAAATAAATGGCTCTTAAGAAATATGAAATCTGTTTTCTCAGTGAAAATTTACAATAAATATTTACTCAATAGGAACCAGTCAATTATCTCTAACTCTCATAAAAGCTAAAAATGAGGAAATAAATCTTTAAGGTATTCAATAAGTTTATTGACTGCTCTCAATAAATTATCAAAATGATACTGGTACAAAAAGAAATTTTTTGATAACCTTCAAATATGTAAACTTGTTACATAAAATGTTCATATTTGTATCTGAGCAACGAATCATCTAATTGTTTATATTTAATCTTTATTATAAAGAATATTTAAATAACTATAAAAAAAATTGGTAAATGAAACTTAAATGTTTTGAAATATTTTTGCTTATGAAAATAAATGTGCATCTTGTACAGAATTATTCTGACAAATTTTAAGTTTCATAACCTTTATATGTCAGATATCAATTCAATGTGATTTGAATCTATTGAAATTTAATTTTCACAAACACAATAACCAATTTGTAATCAGAATTATAAAATTACTATTGAATTACCTCTATATGATTCTCAATAGCTTCAGTAATGAGCAAAAATAATTTAATTTTTTAATGAAAGATTAAGATGGATTTCTTTCTCAATGTATGCTTGAAGCATACATTGAGAAAGACAATGCTTAAAGCACATATAAAACTAAATATTAAATAAAATTGCAACTATAACACTTAACTCATTTTAATGACCAGTTTACATATTTAACAATATTATTTATTTATTTTATGCAACAACTTCTTTATCTGAAGCATATAACATAATGAAGCACTATTTGGTTTATCTGGAAAATTTACCATTAGTGGCTGTGTTTTTGTACAAATTTTATTATTAAATTAAAAATTTATATAAAGAACAATTATCATCTTTTTATAATTAATTATTTAAATGAGAGCGATGAAAAAACAACTGTCAAAAAATTATTGAGATAGTTAAGGAAATAATTTTTTTTATATTTATTAAGATGTAACATGAATTAAATTGCATATTATTAAACTGACATTTTACCCATCAAACTAATATGTATCATATAAAATATATATGCATATTACATAACATATTTATATATGTGTGTAAATGTAATATTATGCATATATTAATCTTATAAATCATAAAATATTTATTCATTAAAATCAATGAAAATCCTAAAATACCATTTAAAGAATTTCTGTTGCTATAATAAATAAGATACACGTGGAAAGGATATATAGTTTTGTTTAATTGTTTGCCGAGTTTTCTCTAGCAGAAATAGTTTAGTTTATTTATTTTAACCACGATCAAAGGTCCAGGTTTTGATCCTTAAGTTTTTACACTTCTTTCGAAGCTTCAGTATTTTGCAAAGGAAGTAGCTTTTGTTAGGGGTAATTTAAACGTATATAAAATTTGTCGAGACAAAATGCCTCTAATTAGGTTGGAGAAGATCAGTTCAGATCAACATCTTTTCCACTTCTTTCCATTCCAAGAATTTATCAACAATGAAATTGATGGTTTTCTTACATGTAACGGGCAGAAAAAAATTAACAAAAATATGTTGCTAACTCTATATAAATTCATGATAAAATTACACTGGAATTATATTTGAGAATATTTAGAAAAATATAAGTCGTTATTAAATTTAATTTATGAATACTTAATTAATTGCTTCGTTTATACACATAAATTGCTTCGTTTATAAGTAACAAAATATGAGAATGAATACTTTTCAATTTTACACATATTTGATCAGTCTAAAATATTTTATATCCATTGATATTATTCTTAACAATGGAATAGATTTCACAGTGTCATTTCCTGAAGTTTAGATAGTCGAATATATGATATACATGATTTGTGCAATACATTTTTGTGAATAACTTTGATCAAATGTGATTTTAGGTAATATTTTCATACAAAATAGTACCTAATCAATAAAAAATCATAAAATATCATTTAAAGAATTTCTGATGGCAGATTTAGTGGCTTAAAATAAGTAGCAAATCTAACGCATCGCTTTGAGCAAATGAAATTACAGGTAAAATTTTATCTCAGAAAGAACACAGTGACAAATTAGCAGTTGTATTGGTCTTAAAACAATAAATAATAAAACGAAAATTATATTATTGTTCTAAAAAAGTTCGTTTATTACTGCTTAGATCTTAGTGTATCAAATATTTTATCACATAACTTTGATAATTTAGATGACTATTACATATATTAAAGCTTATGAGAATACGTTGCTTGTAAAACAAATATCAAAATCTTTTATGTAATCTGAACTTTTAAAATGTTTATTTGTAACATACATTTTATATTAATTTAATAAATGAAATTTTTTAGCTCGAAAAAATTTGAATAAATCATTGAGAACGTACATTTTTCAGCTAAGATTTAGTAAGATTCAGCAAATTATCTCTCTCCCACTCTCTAAATGACAAGAAAAATGATGGTGTTATAGCAAAGAAAAAGTTGTTATACTCACATTGAAATAAAATGATCGGAATATAAATTGTTGAAAACGAAAATAAAGCACTGGACATGGAAGGATGCTTCCAGTTCATTAGTCGTCTGAACAGCAGGCTTGAAAATTTAGAAAAGAAATTATCTTCGTATTTTTTCAAGAACGTTATCGATATCATATGAATTACCACTAAAATCATTAAAAAATTGAAGCTATCAGCAACGATTTGTCGAATATTTCTAATCAAGTGTTAAACAAATAAAGTTTTTCTTAGGCTTACTGTGTTTTCTTACAAATGTTAAAATTTGATGTCATCGATATCAATTGACGTGAAAAGAGGGGAGTGACACCAAATGAAAACATTATCGATGATTGTTTGTTTTAATCTCTCTTTTTTGAATGAGATATTTCGAAATGTTTATCGATTTACGTTAGATTAATGTTTGTTTTCAATTTATTTTCTTTAATTTGAATGATTTTTTCGTGAAAATAGTTTTGCATATTTTTGTTTTACAGTTTTTAATGATTATCTCTTAAAACATCAACTTTTCGCGAAACAATTTATATTTTAGTAAACTAAAAATATTTCAGATTAAAATGTATTTTATAAACCACTAAACATAAATTTTTTGGGTGATATAATGTACAAAAAATTAAATTTCCTAATTAAAGCAAATTATTATGAAATGTCTATGATTTTGAAATTCTGTATTATATTAAAATATCTATATTCACATCATGATGACACTTTTTGTTATTTTAAATACTGCACGATGTTAAATAACTCAGAAAAAATTAATTGCAAATTATATGGATTAAGAATCTCAAGGATTTTCAATGAATGAACCATTTCAAAATAAATGAACAATTTTCAAAATATTTTATAAATCATGGCCAATAAACTAATTTACTAAAATTTAGAGAAATAATAGAATATTACCTTAAAATTATTAAGTTTTTTAAGTGCAACTTTCTGAATATTTCAAATTTAACATATATTTCTCTACATTTATGTACAAAAAAGTAGATGGTATAAGAAAGTAAATACCACATTCATTAGAATAAAGTGCGTAAAATAGGTTATTAATGTTTTTCAAGTTCAAAGGTTACCGATAAATGTTTCTTTGAATTTGCTTACCATCAAAATAAAATAAAAAATGATTAAATTATTTTATTTGTAATCAATTGTTGAAAAATAAATTATTCTACATATCATCATACATTTTATATATTGTAAGTATAATATAGAATATTTATCAGCATTCATATCTAATTTCAAAATTTAAACGTATTTAATAGGTTTTATCATATCAATTTTTATCAACTTCAATAATTCCCATAAATTTTTAATCAAGATATTTGAGAGTTTTTAAAAACAGCATTAATACCTCACATACTGCATTTCAAAATAATTAATATTGTTTTCATTAAAAATAAATCATGTGTTTATACAATTAAACAATTTATTCGTCCCTAAGTCTATACAGTCACCTATAAATCAATTATAAATGTGAATTATACAAAAAAAAAAAAAAACTGACGTGAAAAAGTTTTGCATATCAGAAAATAAATTAAAGAATTTTGATTATGAAACACATTATTTACATCACATTTCTAATACTATAATAATAGCTATATATAATTTCATTCAAATATTGATAAATTCGCTTAAGAAAAAAAATTGACCTTGAAATCTTACTATAAATAAAAGATAATTTACAAAATAATGTCAAACACTTTACAAGAATATGCATAATTTTCTTAAAAATTTTATATTTTCAAAATTTTTCCACGAATTTGTATTTTTTGTAGAGTGAAAATAATATATTCTTCACACAAATAATGAGTTTATCAGTTTCTCTAATTTTTTAGGTCATCGAATTATAAACTCGTCTTACTAAATTATGAACTTGTATTACTAATCTTAAATTACACATTCTTCTTCGATAACTTAATACTCAATGAAGAATATTTATTTTTAAAAATTTGAATAATCATCGAATGTTAAAATTTGTGTGAAATTTCGGGCAAGTTTTGTTTCCTTAAATATTATATTTTTAGTGAATGAAGATAATACACGAAAATATTTTGTTGATGAAATTATACCTTAAGTCTGTAGGAGATTAATTTGAAAAATTATAAACTTTACTTAGTTTTTATTTATGTTTTATATCGACATGTATTTTACATAAATAATTAAATTTTATTTCATAAATAAATAAATTAAAAAAAACAAATTGAAAGTGTTTAATATATTTGTATATTATTTCAGAATAAGACTGACTAATTTATTTCATTATATCTCAAATATTATCATCATATTTTTAAAATAAATAAAGAACACATTCTTGAATTTTAGACTTTGGAGTATTTTAAATCAGATTGTTTAAGCGTCTTCTTCTTGAGCTTGTTAGATATGTGGCACCTCTGCATTGTTGCATTTTGTACCATTTGTTTAAGCGTCACAAAATAACAAATAAATTACTTAAAATAAAAATATTTCTAAATTTCTAACACAAAGTAAGATATTATTTATTATCAAACATCAAAAGTGTACTGATAGCTTAAGTATTCAAATACCACGATGTATAACTATTTCGCTTATTGCATAATATGAATAACAAATACACATTTCACATTCACAAGAGAATATTATTATCAGTATTGTCATTCAATAACTATTTTTATTTCAAGGTGACTTTTGTGAAAAAATCTTAAGCACATTGTATATGTGAAATAATTGAGAGTTATTCAAACACTGAGTATCTGTGTCTAGATATCATCCCGATATCGTCGTTATAGACGAAACAATGCCGAAAGCATGAAAAGCAGGATATGTCACAGTATTTTTTTTCTCTCACCGTAAGGCGATGACGTGCAGATATTTTAAAAGAAAAGTGCTGTAGCAACGAATGTATGTCCTGACTTCATTTGTTGCAAGCTGGCGTAGCGGAACCAAAATCAATTCTTCATGCTTAGTGGGCAGGTTTCCGTTTTATTCTAAAGAAGAGACACATGGAGCTCTGTTTAGAAGAAAAAAAAGATAGATATTCCCTAAAAATCATTTTGAAACAGGACATACAGATTCCTTTGTTTTTTTGTCTGTCGTAACACTCTGCACTTTACCTTAACCTTAGTCCATTCTGAAAGGCCATTTTTGTTAAGAATGTTGATAAGTTGAAGGTTGAATTTCATTTACTGAGTTACATATAGGAGTTGTATAATTTTATGCAGATGATTTAGAGGGGCGTGGATCTTGTAGATAGAATAGTGAGTTTGTTTCCTTAGTATGTACACCAATAAAAAGGTTTCGTCAAATTTGTTGCCTACACTGTGTTGATGGGAGGAAATATTTAAACAATGGATTTCTTTATTTCGGGTAATGTGTTTAAAGTACAATTTTAGCATGTCCTTTCTTTCTTTTTAAAAGAGTGTATTGTGTCTATTCTATATTTTTAACGTTATTCGTGGTATGAATAGATACTATTTCAGTGAAATTATTTCTTTGTGGGGTATGAAAGTAATATGTATGTCCTTCGGTATAGAAAGCTTTATTTTAGTAATAATATAGCATAGTATGAATAGTTAGTGAGAGATTAAATTTTGAAATTTCGTAATTGAACATATGTTTTGAGGATATTCAAAGTGTAATGTATAATACGTTTATAAATACTAATTCATTGTATATTTTATTCTTTGTTCTCTTCAAAGCATAATTTCTTAACAAATGTTTTGAAAAGAAACAATTTTATATCACTATAAGAATTATTTTAGTAATTATTATATGTATCCTTCACAAAAGTTCACTGTTAATTATTTACAAAAATTAATTTGTAAAGAATAATTATCTTTTATAATTTATTTTCACTAACTAAGGAGTAATTGTCGATATAAGTTACATATTTTTAATATATCAAATATGCAATCATGACTGAAAAGGCAGTGTTTGTACATTTATGAAAATTTATAGGAAAAGTTTGAATAAAATCGGTTATCAGTGTATACATATATCTGTTGCACATGGGTGCCGTGTTGATTGAAAGATATGTTCAAGAAAGTTACATGCTTTATGAATTCTGTTTTTAAGAATAAAAATTGATTGGCTTCTCAATATTCTTTGACATACGTATGGACATTTTCAAACCAGCGTCGGTTCATTACTTTTTTTTTAAAAGGATTGAAGAAAAACAAAATAGCAAGGTGATAGATATGTATAGTCAGTACGGTTATCAAAAATCTCCCACTAGAAGTGATTTAGAAAATTTTTGCTATATATTGGGTTACGTGGAATATTGTTCTATAACGGAATAGACCTTTTTTAAATTTAAATCAATAAAATTTTTGATGTCATTTTCCTTTTTGTAAGCATTTATATTGTTGATCTTCTTTAAGAGCTTACAATATTTTCAGAGAAAGTCAATAACCTCACAAATTAAATATCTTATTTGATAATCTTTTACCTTAAAGAACATAACCCAATAAGCAGATCTTCAATAAGATCGCATATTTTCAAGCCAACAGAACTGGATTGTTACCATTCTGTATTCATATGGTTCTTTGAATGATTGGAAAAAAAGACACCGTGTTTTATGAAGAATCACAATCTAAATTTGAAGGTTGCTTTTGTCACAGCGAATGCAGAAGGAAAACATTCATTCGAAGGCATTTTTGGATTTCGTTAAGAGGTAAGGGAATGTAGCACAGACATTGCTTTGAAATTGTATCATTTAATCATCTGAAGCAGCGCCACAGAGTCATGCATACGCAAGAATTTGGTGAACGAGCTATAAAAATTGTATTGAACATTTCATGATTACAAAATATACGCTCATTTAATGAAAATACAAATAAGAATTGTTGCGTATTACATAAAATAAACATACTACGAATTTACTTTTATTGTATGATTCTGTTTAACTTTAAATGTAATTGATATAGTTTTATTTAGATAAACAAAGAACTATTCAATAAATTAATAGTATATGCATTTAACAGTACTTGTTTATACCTTTCCTCAATAATATACATTATATACAACTGTTAAAATAGTGCATTTTCTTTAACATATTTTGGTATCTTACTTTCAAATTTCCTATCTCAAATAAGCCTTTTGTATGTATACGTATTTACGTAATATCGCCATATTACATAAATATGGCGATTTCATTGCATTTACAACAAATAAAATTCTTAAGATGTAAATATAATACATTACACTTTTGTATATATTTTCTATTTTACATCAGACATAGTTTGAGTGCGCATGTAAACATATATTTTCCAAATAAACAGAGAAGTCGAATTTCGATGTGCAAAGTCCTTGAGATTAAAATAATGGTTGATAAATCAGAGCGAAGAAATATATCAGTGATATAATGGAATCATAAAACTCATAATGCGATTTTATTGAAAAGAGTAATTAAAGCAACGCTCACTCGTGTATATAATTCAAGGAATGAAGACAATTATTACAAATGTGAAATTCAAGGTTAACTTACGCTGCTTATGAGATAACTTATGTATGAATGGCAGATGATTATCTAATCTGAAAAATCAATATTATGTTTCAAAATTTGAACATCTGCGACTGGTTTTTGTGACGTAAAGTGGGTAAGACGTTAAGTCACACAAATCAGTTTTTTTTTCTTTCTTTATTTTTTGTAAGTTTGAAAGGATGTCATTTTGATTCATTTAAATGTGCTTTATTCAATGTAATGGATTTTTAATAACAACTTCACTTATTTTGGAAAAATAAAGTCCATATGGAAAGAAATAGTTTAAACATATAACGAAAAATAAATTTAAATGCAATTTGTGTTTATGTATTAAATACTATTGTTTGTAATAAATAACATTTTCAGTTTTCTATTTTGAAAAGTTGGTGGTAAAAAATGAAAGAAAGAAATATTAAGCTTATATAAACAGATAGATGCACATGCATAAATATATGTACATTCTTTATTGATAATACATTATTTATTGATAACATTAAACTAAACTGAAATGTTATCTTGAAATTAGGCTTAACTAGCCTGTATTAAATTGAATCACAAAGAAAATTTTAAAATCTAAAAATTGTTCTCATTTAAAAAAAAATATTATTTAAATAATTCTAATAAATTAAATACAAAATAATTATATAAATTATTATAATATAAAATATATTCTAATTATTTAAATACAAAATAATTATAGATTTTTATTGAAGCGTTAAACGAAATGAATGAATGCAAGACGATTGAAATTTCTATTATATATTTTTACCAAAATATTTTCTATTTAATACCTTTTTCAGTATTCTGCAGATTTTATCATTTCATACTCTATAATAGATGAATCCTTTTCAATCACTTTATATAAGTTTCATTTTTTTCCGTTTGCCATACTTTGATATCTCTTTGCACTAAAATCTACTAAGAAAGTAATACTTCTATTAATTACCTTATTTTCATTTCATGATTTAAGTGATAATTAGATGATGCTCTAAATAAAAAAAATCAATAAAATTCCAGACTTTATGCTTGGATTACATTTTTTCGCAATGCAGGAGTACTATTTTTGATTGATTGAAGAAGATCATGAATAATGTATCTTATAGAATTCATTGTTTTGAAACATATTCCAACATTTCAAACATTTTTCAATGATAACTAATAAATAAAAACAAGTAATAAAATGTAAGATTTGACGAAAATTTACTATCATCTATTGAGTTTAATAATTTCTTGAAATCTGGTAATTAAAATAATTCTGAAAAATAGAATTTTAATGAATATTTTGATGTTAAGAAAAGAAGACTCACAATTAATGAGAACAAATAATTATTCAATTAGAATTCCTTAATTATAGTTTTAATTGTATAAAATGAAACAAGTGGTATTAGAGTTAACTAAAAGAATATTGGGCGTTTTTTAAAATATGCAATTACAACATGTTACAATCAAATCACGTTGAACATTGCTTATATTATTTTAGCTTGAATTCTAATATTGTTTTTTCTTTACAGATGACATTTATTTTCATTTTTAAAATAAGGGATTGATCATACACTGTCCAGTCACCTTAATACGACAACCTGTCAAAAGCCAGAATAATCACCTTTCACAGTGCAGACTACTGTGAAACTTACAGGATGAAAGTCAATTAGGTTTTTGAAGGTGTTCAATAGTATGTTTAATCATGCTGACTTTATTATCGTGGTCAGCTGATCTGGATTACGTGATTGTGGATCTATGCCACGAACAATCCGCTCAAGGTGGACCAACAGATTCTCTATTGGGTTTAAATCAAAGAGTTTGTTGGCCAGGGAAGAACGGTAAAATCATCCTGATGCTGAGTATAAACAACGCATATAGGAGGGGGAATGGCCGCTAGAATGGATGCGCACTTTAATTGATCCATGATGTCTTCCACAACGATAAGTGAACGCAGATAATGCCAGGAAATCATTCACCATACCATAGTGCTCTCGTCCCCATCCTGGATTGTTCTAGCAATGGTTGCAGGGTATTTGCTTTCAAAGGTTTTACGTCGCATGCACCAACTCCATCCGCCCGATTGAGCATAAAACGTGATTCCTTAGAAAACGCTGTCTGTCCCCACTCAGTGGGCATCTAGTTGCGGTAGTCGAGCAAATTTCAGCCTTCATCTCCTATGAACAGAAATCAGCATAGATGCATGAACCAGGAGTCAGTCTACCTTGGAGATCCAAACGCTGCAACATTTACTGAACAATTACTGAACAAGTAGCACTCTATTCCCCCGAAAGCATCTAGAGTCGTCATTCTCAATTTCCCTTATGGCCTATGGTGCAACACATTTGACATGTCACTGATTTTAGTTAGTTTTATTTTGCTATGCACAGCATTCTTTTACCATGGCACCAAGCGAACAGTTCACAAACTTAGCCTTTTGGGAAAAGTTTTCATCCTTGGACGTGAAAACCAATGATTATGTCATTTTGGACATCGGATAAATCGCTTTAATTCTGCATTATGCAAACGACTGCAATATTTTCCGAAGCACTCACACAGCCTTTATATAAGCTTAACTGCACTGTGCTGCCACCTGCGATTGGTTATTCAACATTGACGTTGAAAGTACGCGGTGGTCATATTTATGTGAAAATTCAGTTGAAAATTCATCTGTTCTTCCTATTTAAATTTTTTCTTTTTTTAATTATTTCAGCTTTAAATTCGATGCTGATTAATTGCAGAGCACATATTGATGATAGATATTAAGGGGGTCAATTTTAAAACTATTAATTTCTAAACCTGAATATATTTTTAAAAAATGCATTGGACTTTCTGTCAGCGAATGCATTTAGCACTTTTTTTCATTTAAAATTATATGTGGCTGCACGTTCAACTAATATTTTCTCAATTTTAAGAGGAAAAGGATATACGCTAGTATTTTCATGAATATTAATAGTCATTTGGAATGATTCCTTGTATTTACTTTAGCAGTTGTTTCATTTTTATTTCCTCGTAAAATCGTGCGATTGATTTTAGGCATTTAATACAACGCAGTTAAAAAATTTTTCATGGAATAATAATGAAATAGACTTATTTAAATGTTTTTCAAGCTTAAAAAAATTATTAAGTATTTATTAAAATATATAAAAATATTCTAACAATTCTTATTGACTTAATGGAATATTTCAATAAAATATAGAAAAAATTGCGATCGAAAAAAAGTTAATATATGTATATCGATGAGATGCATATGTATATTTAAGAAATAAAAATACATAAATATATGTACATACAGTATTTAATATAGTTATACATTTACTCAGACACTATATATATATATATATATATATATATATATATATATGCATTTAAATTATATTATAGTATAACTTTATTAATTCTGATTAACTGAGTTGAAAAAATCCTGATAAAACAGTTATTTATAAAATGAGAAATCGTATAACTTGAATAGAATGTTTTAGCTAGTGTAAAGTGAGATATTATTACATATAAATAGTGTAAGCACTCATTACTAACAAAAGAATGTTTTATTTGAGAATTAAAAAATAAAATTAATTAATCTTCAAAAAATGGTATTTAAAAAATTTACATAATTTATATCAAAAAGAAGGAAATTTAAAATGAGAGTTAACAGCAGGATTTAAAGAAACTATAAAAAAGAAACATTGAAAGCATCTTTTGATTATAGATTTATTTTAAAACTTTATGTAACATTATATAAATGATATTGTCAGGAGAATTGCATCAAATTAAATACAAATACTTTATTTATATTCTATTGATATTACTAACATAATAGTTAGCTATATGTTAATATATACATATATATATGTATACATTAGAAAGAAAAAATCAGAAAATGAATAAACAATTTAGTCTTTAACAATTTAAAAGAACTTGAATTTTCATGCAGAGTTGTAAATGTTAGTAAATATAAAGATAATAAAATGTAGTAATCTAAAAATAATCTTGAAATATTGATAAAATAATATACATTGAACACAGCTTAGATTCTACTGTATAACATTCTTTCGGGCATTTACCTTAGAAGGATTGCTAGAATTAGTTTCCATAAAGTTTTTCAGAACAATATTTTTCATTAATATATTATAGAATTTATTTCCAAAAGCTTAAAATGTTGCATCCCGCTAATTCTCAAGCTTTCAAAGGCCAAATTGTTGAAGCTCATCTATTTAGAGAAAATATGACTAAAATATCCAAATTTTTAGGTGTTTCTAGATTTATGGTGAGAAAGTTAAATAGTGGACTAAAAGAGCTTAGTGAGAGACCGACGGATATTAACATATTTTAAAATCTAAAATGCAAATAACGATAGCAAAATTGACCCAGATCTCTATCAATATCTGGATTTTCTAGAATCAAGTTGTAATTAATAGGTATCTTTATAAACAGAACATTTAAAGCAAAGAAGCAATTCTCAATCTACTTATCACATATGTCAATGTCGAATGTCGTCTATAATGGAGATACACTCATAATATCTGGTCGATTGATAAGTAATATGGTCAGACGAATCACATTTCATACTTTTCTCTACAACTGGATGGGTGCACGTTTAAAGAACGCCATCACAAGCATGTGATTGTGATTGTAAAGCATGGAGTTGGATTTGTCATGACATGAGCAGCCGTATCGTAATTTCCATCTCTACCAATCGTAACACTGAAAGGAAAGATCATTGAAGGAAAGTATAGAGGACTGTTTGCTGATCAGATCTATCATATGTTGCAAACTTCGTCTTTCAGGAGTTGGAATTTTCTTGGTTAATAATGCTCCTATCCATGTCGCAGCACACGAGCAATTAAGTTTGTTGAACATGAGAATGAAGTTAAGCATCTACCTTGGACACACGGTCACCCAATTTCAATATAATTGAACATTTGTGGCCTATTTTAAAGCACTGAATGCGGAATCTTCTACCACTATTACTTACATAGAACTTCCCAATATCTTCATGAAGAATGGTACTATCCATGTCGCAGTACATGAGCAATTAAGTTTGATGAACATGAGAAGGAAGTTACCTTGGACACACAGTCACCCAATTTCAATGTAATTGAACATTTATGCTCTATTTTAAAGCAATGAATACGGAACCTTCTACCACTATTACTTACACAGAACTTGCCAATATTTTCATGAAGAATGGTACTATATTTTTAAAGGCTCTTTAGCACTTGTATGAATCGATTCTTAGGTGAATCAAGTTGTATAACATGCCATCTTACACTATACTAATGAAGTATTCTTTATTAATTAAGGTTTCATTTTCCAATTAACGATCACACGATAGCATAATAAAAATTGTTAAATTGAGATTTCAATCAGAAGTACACATGTTGAAATGAATGTATTAAGAAAATATTAGTACATTCCATGTTCATAAAATAGTTTTTTTTTTCTTTGTCTTCGTCAAATTATTGGATATCAGACACGAGGTGCTATGAAAAAAAAACAAATGAAATTGCAACAAAAAGTTATAATTAAAAATCTGTATGATAATTAATATCTATGAATTTATCATGTATAAGAATTTTAAATTATTATTTGTCAAAAAAATATGTATTGTAATAAATTTATAACAATGAACCAATTCATTACTTTTAATGTTAATTATTATAAATTTTAATTTATTATAATTCGTACTATAAATTATTTATTTATATTAAACTAACATTATTTAATTCTAATGTGTTGTTATCTATTGTCTTACTTAAATAGTATAATAGTTTTTAATTAAATAAGTCCAAATTAACCACTAACATTGTATGGATTTTGAAGTATAGCACGAACTTTGTATCAAACTTATGTGTACTTTTTGAATATTTACTGGATGCTCTTCTGCATTTTGATAGCTTCGTACTCGCATTAGGAGAAGCAATATTGTAAAGCAGAAATTGTAAATTGTAAGGTATTTAGTTTGTATTTTGAAAAGTATTGATAACAAACTTTTTTAAGTTGTAAAAATTTATTTTAGCTCATTTTGATTATTTTTTATTATTTATAAATGAAAATGCAATGAATTTTATCCATGTAAATAAACTGAATTACATTTCAATATTTTTTAAATTCTATTGAATTGAAAATATTTTCTCAGATTTCAATAATATTTTATTTAATGACTTTGAACATTCATGAGAGAATATTTTCTAATTAATCGAGTATACTGTAATAAGAAAAAAATATTTGAATTATTAGTTTTCTCTTAGACATTGCAATTATTAGAATTTAATTTAGAAAATGTCATGATTAACTTTCGCTTATGAAATTGAGTAAACTTTTTTTGAAATAATAGTTTTCTCTATGTCATTAACTGTCATTAACACATGATGAATTGTTTTAAAAAACCGTATTGTACAAACAAGAAAAATATTTGAATTACATGATATTAATATTTTCATCAGGGTAATAAATTTTAATAGCATATTGAAACATCTCTCAGATGTTTTGACACACATTCTCTCTCCGAAATGCTTATCTCGGAGTGACTTTGAGACTTTGAAATATTTTTCTTATCACTGCTTGGTAAATTAATTATGCTAAATGAAAAAATAAAATTATGTTAAAACAATCTTATATAACTTATCTGCTGAAAAAATAATTTTTCAAAAATAAATGTAAAGTAAAATAAAAGTAAATAACTTATAAATGTAGAATAAGAGAAAATATAAATAAAGAAACATCAAACATACAAACAATATCAAATATGCAATATCGATGCTAGAGCTCAATTTGTTTGGAACTCCTTTAAATAATTTAATTTATTTTCTAAATAATAATCTAAGTGTCTCTGTTCACAAAGTCCTCATAGAATTCAACATTGAACCGGTACAGGAATATTGATTGGTACCGCAACGATTTTGGAAACGATTGGCTGATATTTTTGACTATATCCAATCATCAAAGCAACATGACAAATGTTTATTAGAAATAACAGAGAAAATTGTGAGCACTAGCCTGTAATTATTTTTTAGTTACGGTTAATAATGTGTAAGTAAATTTTTTACCTTCTTAAAAGACTTTTTCATTGTTTTCTATTATGTATTTATGCATCTTTTGTCATCTAATCTACTCGGGGGATAACATTTAAAAGCATACTTTCTATCAGATTCTGATTCCTGCAAATATTTTCTGACTTTTCTTCAATGTAGTAATGCTTCCAGGTTATTCCTTAATGCTTATTGTTCTTTTGACCTTATCCCAAGTTTTACACTCATAAAATATTTTTATTACTTAAACACAAAGGCATCATTTGTATCAAAAACAGATGTGGTTAAACTTTTATTTTAAGTACATTTTATACATCAAGATTAATAATTTGTTTGTTGATTTGATTTCAAAATTATCATTATTAATTTTAAAATCATAAATAAAGTTAAAAAATTTCATTTCGATAGTAAGTTTAAAGCGCATTAAAACTTCTATAGGGCAAGAATTTTTGATAAAATTTACTTGAAAAACTAATATATTTTAACTTAGAAAGTTGTATTATAAAAATTATTTGTTAAAAAATATCAATGATATATATTGAAAATTACTAATTTAGTCTAACACCCATTTCAAATCATACGGTTCTTCAATAAACAATTTTCTGGAAATCAGATTTATATTTTAAAATAAAATCATTTTTATTTCCAAAAGTCAGATATATAATTAATTTATTAGAAATAGAATTATAACTGCAATATTTATTTATGGGCAAAAAATCATTATTTAAAAAACATTCATAAAAATTTAAAATAAGAAATATATTTGTTTAAATATCTTAAATAAAAATATATTTTAAAATTCTGTTGGCAGCTGCAGTACAATTACAAACATTATTTTTAAACCAATCACAAACATTTCAGATTTTTTAATTTATTAGAATTTTTCTCTTGTTTTTAAATGTAAAAAAATTTTCATAAGACTCCAAAGGTTGTATTAACTTTTATTTTTCTCCCTTCTATAATATATTTATATAACTAGAAAATACCTTTTTTCCATGTACTTTCTTGTATAGTTTTAAGTTTAGTGCAATTTGAAAAGCAATTTTAAACATCATTTTAAGATAATTTTGATGATTTTTTAAAATTAATGTTTGGTAGGGAAGAAAATGTAAATTTCATTCTTTAAAATTTAACAAACATTTTGTCACTCATACTAAAATATTTCATTTGAGCATTCATAAATTATATGAAAAAGTAATTATTTTCTTCATTTTCATATAGATTAGTAATAAAATCATTTTACTTCTAATTCAGACTTGAAATGTTTTTTTCCCTTAAGGTAATCAAAACTTCCTAATATGGTATGAAATTACGACTAAATATTTTTAAAGACAATTACGTAAAAAGAAAAAAAAAATTAACTATATTTTTTTTTTAATGGAATGTCGTTTTGGAAAATTAAGATATCAAAAAAGAAAAAAAATTTCATGGGATCATATTTAATTAATTAATAATTGCAAAATAAATACTTCTGATTTTGATTTTGTTCATTAACAATGAAAATTATTTATCATTTTAATACTTAAAAAGTTTGTATATTTTAATAGTATTTTTTATCGCTAGATGGCAGCATCAAATCTTGAAATCTTGGCTTTGTCTTGGAAGTTAAGACAGAGAAAGACAGTCTTTTTATATTTTATGAATAATAAATTTTATGTGTGGGCAGATTACACGATGGAATGTGTTCTAGTTTTTTTTCACTTCATTTATTTTTTAAGCTGTTATTAATTCATAAAGTAAAAAAAAAATTCTTTTAAAGTTTCGAAGTTTTTAAAATAGTATAAAATTTCATTATGAGATAAAAATATATGATAAATATTATTTAAGGTATAAAATAAAATATTTAGAAAATTTTTATGAATGATTTTAAGACAATAAAATATAATTTAAATATTTTAAAATGAAAAAAGTAATTTAAATTGATAAAGTAATAACAGACGAAAGCAATAGAGATATTTTTAAATAAATATTCATTTCTCATTTCAAAGAATGTTTCTTAGATTATCTTTTTCAAAGCTTTTGAAGTTGCAAATTCTAAGAAGTTTCATATTTTAAACAGTGAAGCATTTTTAGAACATAATAATAATAATAATAATTTTTATACAATTTAATATTTTAAATGTTGCTTAATTTTATCGAAATTTCTTTTTTTTTCTTTTTTTCTTTTACAAATAATAAAAAAAACGTTAAAATTAAAAATTTCAATATAAAACTTAAAAAAAATAAATGAATATCATATTGTGTTTGAAATGAAATCACTTAATAACATAATGATGATAAGAGTATTATATTAAATGCTTTAACACATTTTTTATTTTTTAAGTTGTTATTTAAATCTACTTTTTTTATACAAATAATTTGATTTCACATATTATTAACTACCATATTGATTTTGATCATTCCAAAAGATTTATATTTCTTATATAGGAAGCTAATAAGTTTTGTTCCTACATGGTAAAAAGCCTAATGGGCTATATATTGTTGAGATTTTTAATATCTGCTTATAAATTATTTTTCGGCAGTATTGCAGAAATAGAGAGTGAGACACATTCAAGTGCCAGATAAGTAAATAATGAAAACTCCCAAGTACCCACCTCAACAGTTATACATCCAGAAGAGCAACATCCATCTCTCATTAATCAACAGTGACTGTGATCGAACTCACGACTTACCAATTTGAGAAATGCACTGCTATTACTAAGCTAAGGTAAATCATAGAACTAATATATTTATGATAATAGAATCAGTAAACAATATGATATCAATGTCTTTATTTCATTTGTGTCAAAGAAAAGCCTGGTGATGTTTTATAAGATCATTGTCTTTGCATTGAGAATCCTTGAGCGGAGTATGTGTTAAAAATGGTAATTTCAATTGTCAAATGAAAATTATCTAATGATTCAATTAGTGACTCTATAATTCCCTTCAGAGACTATGGATTCACTACTTGTTTTAACTAAATCAAATAAGCGTTTGCTCGTTATAAATTATCAAATGCTTTTTTTGAAGAGCATTCTGAGATTTTGAATAAGTGTGCATAGTCATTCGTATTTTGATAAATGTATAATATTAGAAAATTATCCTTAATCGCTCTTACTCTAATTGCTATTTATCTATAAATTTAGTTTTGAAAATTTTTTAAAAAAATCTATGACTTTTTTATATTTTACAATATTTTATTCACAAAATTCGAAACATGTTCGTTTTAATTCCTATTCAAAGAGTAAATTAAAAATTCACTTTTATGAATACAAGATCAGTTTCATATTTTTTGTTATTAAAAAATATATCTTATAGGTTGATGTATTTATGAACAGATAACTAGTTAAAACTGTATTTTAACACCATCATTTTTTTAAACAAATATAGGAATAATT
>JAPDSC010035075.1:115739-140181 GCA_026290005.1 Latrodectus geometricus | reverse complement strand
TGTATTGTATGAAGATGAAAATATGTAAAATAATTAAGTAATGCTAATTTGTTTCAAAATTGATGTAATAATTAAATAATATTAAATAAAGATAGAGTGAAAAGAATTTCGCCACAGAAATAAATAACTGATTTTCTAAAACATTTTTAACTGTAAGGATAAGATTATTTATGTTTACTAACTATTTACTATTAACATTTTCCACATTTTACTAACCTTTATAGAATTTTCCTTTCGGCCTCTAAGAAACCAATTGTGATACGTAAAGTATTTATTAAATATCATGCAGTTGTAATATAATACTTGCTCACATTGCTGGTATGTAATTTTTTTAAGCAAATTAATCAAGCTAAAAAAAAGGCCTAAATATATAATTTATACAATTTGACCACATTTGTAACCAAAAGTGAATTAAATTAGATAAAAAATTAAAAATAATTTAATGAAAATTATATGCTCTAAATATAATATTTTCATTCCTTTTATAATGCATATATATATATTTTTATTTATATTTGTATATATATATATATATATATATATATATATATATATATATATATATAACTTTTTTTTTCATATCTAAACAAAAATGACTGAAGATAAGATGTAAGAAGATGTTTCACACGTTGTTTTAAATATGACGTTTCAATTAAATTATGTCTAAAAAGCTCATTAGTAACTGACGTGGTTTTTAAATAGGCACAGAATTCTCTGATCAGAATTTCTCATGAGAAAACCATGAAATAAAAAAGAAAAATTGCAATAAATTTTATTTCCTTCTGTATTTACATAATTTCTTGCATAACGAGCATTTTTTATGGGTTTTCTATTTTCCTCATGCAATATAACCGTTTTATCTGTTTCTCATATTCTTTTTCATTATAAAGGGGAACTTCTTAAATCGTTAACACCATTTCAGCAAGTAAAATAATTGCATAGTAATATTAATTAACTACAATAATCTATGTATTTAAAATGAGAACAATGAATTTAAAATCAGCTTTGAATCAAGCTCATCTTTCCCTCAAGTGAACGAGAAATCTCTTCATTAAATATATATATGTGTGTGTGTGTTACAGAATGTGCGTCTGTTGTAGATGCGGGGAGGCATTTATATAAATTTAAATTATGAGAGATAACATAAACACACGTATGCATAATATGTAACCATTTTAAATAAATAATTTGGAACCTCACTTAATTATACTCAGTGAATTAATTCTTTAGTAAAATTTTCAATTGCTTAAGAGATAATATTATTGATATGTTTTCCTTCTATTATTACTAACTGAGCTTTACATGTGAAATCACTTGCACATATATGATTATTTCTTCAATGCATTTATGATACATAAAATGTGAGAATTTCATAATGTGAAATTTCTAACTTTTTTATGCTCCATAATTTTTTATAGTTTCGTTTTAATCAATATATATGAACTGCCTACTATAATATTTTACTACAAATTAAAGAAATTGAGAATATTTAGCGTGATTATACCATTTTATACATTTCTATTTGATCAGAAGATATTTTTAAAATTTATCATTTTATTAAAGCATTATAGGCTTTCTTTTGTGACCAGATTGAAGGCATTTCGATTTAAATTTATTTCAATTGAAAGTTCATAATAGGTCGGAAGTAGACACACAAAATCATTTTATATGTTTCTTATTATCAATAACTATTAATTATTGAATTTGAGTATAATTTAAGAGCCCAAATACAAATGTATAATTTGAAAAAAATACAACGTGCGCTTTGTTATTATCATGTTTTTTGGAGCGATTTAAAATAATATGATTGTATACAGAAATTATTACTTTCTAAATGATAACTTTTATACAATTATTTCCCCAGTTTTTAACACAATAAAACACAAGTATAAATCTCACCATTTTGTATAAACTGAATATGTAATAATTGTACAAATTTATATATAGATTATATAACATATAGAAACATATAACATATTAAATGTTTAGTAATATCTGATTATGTAAGTTTCTGAAAACTGCTATAAGGCTTTATCTACAGTAGTTTATCTTCATGGAAGATTTTTTTTCACAAATATTCGATATTGTAAGTTGCAAGGGTGAAAACGCAGAACTTTTCCAACAGTTGCTCCTGAAAAATAAGTGCATCGCTGGCCATTGTAAATGCAACACCCTGAAGGAAACATGCAAATAACATGAAATTTATAACATGCATTAGCAGAAATGAGATATGCAAATGATTAGAATTTCAACGCAGATGCACATCCCGCGAGCCTGTGGCACCACTTCAAAGCACTATTTAAGGCTTGGAGATTTTTACGATTTCAAGTTCAGTAATTGTGTTTTTTTTTCCAAAAAAAAAGAAAATAAATAAAAATAAATCAATTATGCCTTGTAGAAAACAACGATCATTTCTTGATCCAATATCCGTGTTCAACAGAGGAAGGAAAGTGGCCTACCGAGATTGTGGATTATCTTTCAGGGAAATCAATAATCGTGTTGGACGAAACCAAAGAACTGTAATGCTGATATGTAATGGTTGGATGCAGGAGGGTACAACGGACCGACGTGTTTGATCGCATCCACCTCAGCGCACAACTTCACGTGATGACAGGCAAATTGTGTTCTGGGCTGTGATGGACATTACGAACCATAGCACAACATATTCAGTCTGTAACGCATCATCCAGTGTCTGCGCGTTCCATTCAACGTCTTTTAGAGCAGAGAGTTCTAAGACATTCATTGCTTCATCTACCCTTGACGCAGAACCACAGACGTCTCAGGGAAATCACCAATGGCACGATGAAAGAAGGATATGGATGGCAGAATGGTATGAAATTGTCTTTACTGATGAGTCATGCTTCTGTCTGCCATATTTCAACAGAATAATCCACGACCATACGTGACTCGCATTGTCCAAGAGGTCTTCGTCAATCACCAGATTGAATTCCCTGTCAGGCTCATTCTCCGGTTCTTTCACCGATAGAAAACATTGGTGAATGGTTGCTCAACGATTGACCCAGATTATATCCCCAGCAGCCACACAGATAAACTTTGGCAACGCGGCACACATTGTCCAAGAGTTCTTCGTGAATCACTAGATTAAATTTCCTGGTCTGCTCCCTCTCCAGTTCTTTCACCGATAGAAAGCATTGGTGCATGGTTGCTGAACGATTGACCCAGATTATATCCCCAGCAGCCCCACAGATAAACTTCGGCAAGTGGTACGCATTGTCCAAGAGTTCGTTAATCACCAGATTGAATTCCCTGGCCGGCTCCGTCTCCAGTTCTTTTACCAATAGAAAACATTGGTGCATGGTTGCTGAACGATTGACTGAGATTTTATCCCCAGCAGCAACACAGATCAATTTCGGCAACATGTGGAAGCTGCTTGGTCTGCTGTAACTAAAGAACACATCTGTAGTCTCTTTGAATCAATTCCGAGGCGTGTGGCAATTGTGACCTCCAACAATGGCTACTATTCTGGCTGCTTATTTTGGCAGGAACAACACTTTACAGAAGTTTTTTAATTTAATCATTTGATACTTGGTGAGCATATTATCTACAAAATAAACTTTGTTGTGTTATCTCGTCTTTCTTGAAGTTGCAATTTGGGTAGCCAGCAGTGTATTTTGACAAAAAAATAATAAATATGTCTCTTTGTCTCGGTTCACTATAGAAGCTTTCACCCTAGGTCCTTTTACCTGAAATAAATACTCCTACCAAAATACCAAGATAAGTATATATTTTTCGGACATCATCAATGAATACAAAAACGTCTGCAAAATAGAAATTAAGAGTAACATTTATTAACTATAAAATGTTAACTTCATGATCTGTAATTGTTAACATTGGAATGCAATTTTCAGGATTTATGATTACTTACAACATGAAATTAAAAACAGTTTTTGACTTACTAAGTTAATTATTGAAGTGAACTGTATAAATAATGTGATGCTCAGTTTTAAAATTTCAAAATATTTTCAGATTCTTTATAAATAATTGCCAAACCATCTTTATTCAAATAGTTAATTTATAAAATATATTCTGTTCTATCTAACATAAATGGTTGTACAGAATGAATGTCATTTCTATCTAAGCATATAAATGTCAGGAAGTAATTGAATTTTATCATCTTCTAAACGCCTGTTATAGAAAAATGTACGAGTTTTATTTAATAAATATAATTAAAGAGAGAGAAAGAAACAATTTAATGATATTTTTAGAAACAGTTTACAGCCACTAAATATCCTTCTATATTTATAAACAGTGCTATCATAAAATCTAAATTTAATACAAAACAACTAAAAATTAATATAATTTTACAATAATATATAAAAGGCATTCTTAAAAAGATCTGCAAATTGTAATATCTTCCTATTATAAGTTCTAAAAGAAAATCATATTAAGCCAAAAAATAATCTACAAAAATATGACTTTATGTCTTATTTTGACAAACACAAATCTCAGATATTCTCAGTTTATATTGAATTTGATATGTGAAAAATAACAATTTTGTGGAAGTTAAAAAAATTAGCTTTCAATTCAATGAAAGACAAAGAAGGAAATAAGGATCAGCATTCATTGAGTGCTTTGTTTCAATGAATGTTAGGCTTCAATGCCATTTAACCGAATCGAAAAGTAGAACTGCTGAACAAGCTGAAACAGTTGAAGGGATTGGAGTTTCATCAAAGCTAATTTTTTAGATTTGAAATAGTATTTTGGAGATAGCAAATGCAAACTGAAAACCAAAAACAGATAAAAGATGTGCAGAAAACCTTAAGACGGATATGTAAATCTAACTCTCGAACAACTCAAAGAAAACAGCTCGAAAACATTGAAACATGAATAATATTGTTCTACTAAGCAACTTCTCTCGGCTACTTGCGCCACACTTTCGATTCAAATGGTCCGAATCTCTTACCACATGCATGTCCATTGACAAATGGTATGTGTTTTATTAATAGCAAGGGGACATGACACTTGGTGGAGATGAGTAACAAAGCTAATGAAATGCCAGAGAAATGTATAATGCAATATCCTTCTTTTTTGCGAGTCATTTTTTCTGTTGATCCTAGTAAAAAAACTGTTTATCTGGGAAAAACATTGCACTAAAAAAATAGTATGTTTGTTCAAGAAAGTAGTAGATTTGGAAATGGGTAGTGATGGTTATCTAGACTATTCTGACATTTTTATAGATGATCGTACTAACTTTTACGTCTTTCAAATGGTTCATTATCTGGTCAGATATAGAAACAGGTAATTTTATATCTATTGCAGTCTTTAATATACTGTAATATTATGTAATATTTTAAGACGACTTCACGACAATTACAGGCAATATTGCGCTTATTTGGTTTATGATTTCCTTTTCGAGCTAATCATGCAGAAAAAGAAAAGGCTAGCCTACTATTTAGATGATCCCAATGTCACACGTTTGAAACATCATAGCCAAACAATTTGCTGGCCAGCCATATCTCCTATTAAAAACATTTTTTTTGAAGAAACGCTTATTTCTTACCTTTTTTTCTGGTACAAAATTTCTGTTTCTTATTCTTTTTTATATAACTGTTTAATACAGCATCCTCTTTCAGTAAATCATTAAAATCTCACATTATCTGCCACATCTGTCGATCATGTGTCTACCATCTAAAAATTTCTATACAAAAGTTCCATCCACTATTTATATCTTTTAAATCATTTGTGTAGTACATAATACACTGAGAAGCATAAACCTCCATAGTTTGACATAGATACCCCTCCCTAAGGCATCATAAGAGACACGTTATCCAGTTGGAACGAATAATAATTCCTTCTGAAGAGCAAGAAGCATCATAATTCCTGTGATTACGTGTATATTAGAAAACACTGTCATTTTAAGATATTTTTACAGAAAGCAGATTGGAATTATTCAAAAGCTTCAAAATTAATAGCTTACATTTTAAAGTTTATTGGTAAGCAAATCATTGCTTAAATATCAACGTATAAAAGTAATTTTCTAGGGCAAAATAAAAGGAGCAATTTAAAAAAATTAAGTAAAGTAGAAAGATTTCCTATGAATATTTGTGTTTATCTCTGTAAGTATAGTAGTAGTTAAATTTAAGAAAAGTGATGAAAAATGTAGGAGATAAAATTCATAAACAGAAGAAATACCATCTGCAATATTTTGTTCATTCATTGTTGAATATTTGACCTTTAACTTATTAAAGAATTTGAATGATATGAAATTTCTTTAGACTGAAAAGAAGATCCTTAAATTCTAAAAATCTTAATCATTGAGAAAATGATATGGAAACATAAATGAAAATTCAATGATTAATGAATTTTTTATTTAATGGATTAAAACTGATATATTATATCAGTTAGTATTTATTCAATGATTTAGATTGTAGCAAATTAAATATCAGTTTATTCAGTTCGTTAATATTGTAAGTAATAAAATATTAATTTTATAATAACTTATAAAAATATCGCAATGATAAGCATGCTTTTTTTTTATAACATATTGAATATATAAGAATGTTTTAATGTAATACAATTTAAATGTACAATACTGGCCATTAAAATTGCTACACCAAGAAGAAATGCAGATAACAAAATGTTATTAATTGGACAAATATATTATACTAGAAATAACAAGTGATTAAATATTCAAAAAAATTGGCTGGCTAGATCCTGAGAAATCAGTACCCAGAGCAACCCCCTCTGGCAGTAATAACAGCAGTTATACGCCTGGGCATTGAGTCAAACAGAGATTGGATTGCATGTACAGATGCCCATGCAGCTTCAACACGATGCCACAGTTCATCAACCGTAGTGACTGGCGTTTGGTGACGAGCCAGTCATTCGGCAACCATTGACCAGACGTTTTCTATTGGTGAAAGATCTGGAGAACGTGCTGGCTAGGGCAACAGCCGAACATGCGGTCGGGCATTATCCTTCTGAAACGTAGGGTTTCGCAGGGCTCGAATAAAGGGTAGAGCCACGGGTCGTAACACACCAAAAATGTAACGTGCACGGTTCAAAGCACCGTCAATGCGAACAAGAGGTGACCGAGACGTGTATCCAATGGCACCCCATACCATCACGCCAGGTGGTGGGCCCGTATGATGATGACGAATGCATGCTGCCAGTGTGCGTTCACCACGATGCCGCCAAACACGGATGCGACCATCATGATGCTGTACACAGAACCTGGATTCATCTGAAAAGATGACGTCTCGCCATTCGTATGCCCAGGTTCATCGTTGATCACAACATTGAAGGTACTCTTGTCTATGACGCAGCGTCAAGGGAAGCCATAGCCATGGTCTCCGAGCTGAGAGTCCATCCTTCTGCAAACGTCGTCGAACTGTTCATGCAGACACTTGTTGTCTTCTAAACGACCCCGTTTCTTGACTCACGGCTCGTGACGTGGTTGCATGATCCATTACGGCCATGCGGATAATATGCCTGTCTTCTCGGCTGCTAGTAATAGGTGGCCTTTGAGATCCCGCATGGCATTCCGTATTACCGTCCTGAACCCATTGATTCCATATTCTGCTAACAGTCATTGGATCTCAACCGACGCGAGCAGCATTACTGCGATAAGATAAACCGTAATCCCGGTACGCTACAATTCGACCTTTATCAAAGTCAGAAATGTGCTGGTACACATTTCTCCTTCTTACACGAGGCATCACAACAACTTTTCACCAGGCAACAACATTCAAATGCAATTTGTGTATGAGGAACTGGCTGAACAATTTCCTCATTTTAACACAATGTAGGTGTCGCTACTGGCGCCTGTTTTGTCTGAATGCGATGAAAGGCTAATCATTTGCATATTACAGCACCTTCTTCATTTCGTATAAATTTCACGTCTGTAGCATGTCGCCTTCTTGGTGTAGCAATTTTAATGGCCACTAGTGTATTTGCCCGAATGCATGATAATGTATTCATTTATTCAAAATAAAATTTATGTTTCTATTTAACTATCAATTTTTTACCCATTAAAATGGAACAAATTACTGCCTCATATTTCTGTAGAAAGTAAAATTGATTAAGGGAAATTTTGTGCTGATTTCATAAATTATATTGGAAAATAAGGCTTTATGACAAATACAATAAATGCTGTAATCCAAAATCTCAGAGAATATTATGTACATATATTTGTGTGTGTAATTTGCTTCTTTTTAAAAAAGACTTATATTTGTTATGAATGTCATTACTTTTTATTTCGAAGCACCTGTGGATTTGTTGATTTGATAGTTGAATGGAACATGTAGAAATAAAAAGGAGAAATTGGAAGAATATTTTGAAGAAAATATATTAATCACAAGAGTAATTTGATAGATTAATGTTTACTAATTTAAGCTACAGAAAATTTTCAAAATTTATTAGTCTCATCAAATAAATTTTTGTTACATAAATTTTCAATGTTTTGGATAAAGTTTTAAATAAAAATGTCCTTAAAATTTAGTGATTGGTTTTATTTGCTTAAAATATTATATGGCAGATGAATACTAATGCCCACGCACTTATCTATATCAAATTTAAGTTAATATTTGGTTAAATTGTGTGATATTTAATCAAAAAATATTAAACAAAATATTTAGAAAAAATTAAATTAGCATGGAAAATTATTAATAAATTATTTTTACTATGTAATAAATAAATTTTAGTAATTAACATTAAATAATACGTATATAAGAACTGAAATAATACGCTTTTTTATTTTGAAACCATTCAAGATTTAGTTATATAAAAGCCTTTTTATGTGAGTCAGTTTTATCATCTTGACATCAGCACTTAAAAAAGGAGATGAGTAAGTTGTTATAAAATGTTCACGTGTATGTCATCTGTATGTTCTAACATTTAATCATTACAATAGCCATAAAATTTTAATATGTTTAATAAAATGCTAGTAAACACGTGTGAAATTTTTCAATTAAAATAAACTAATGCATCAATTAAAATAAACTAATACAGAAAACTCTTAAATTTAGTCATAATGTCTAGTGTTTTGTAAATTAAAATAACATCAAAGAAAGAAAATATAAACAAAGTTGCTATTATACTGAATGAATTTTTTGTGCACAAGTATTGAAGTGAAGATTTTATTGTGAAAAATGAGCAAAATGTTTTTAAATTATAAGAAGACGCACAAGCATGTGTGCTCACATGCATTCCTTTAGATAAAAATGGTTGTGTATATATTTTGTTTTTTTATTATTTTTCATTCTCACTCTTATTATTTTGTGTTACGAACCTGCAGGATTTGAATTTAAAATTTGTGTTATGTTATTTGTAAAATTAAAGAAAATTTTAGCTTTTATTCCAAATATACTAGAACTTCTAATTTAATCTAATTGTTAAATCATATAATTCAGAACCAAAAGCTCAGATTTAAAATAATTACGAATGTTAATTAAAATAAATAGTTATAATATTTTCTGTATAATCCTTTTGAATTATTTCGATAAGTTAAATTCCACTGTAACATAATAAATGTTAATAATAAAGCATCTCAACTTTTTAAGTTTTAAGATATATTTTTATAATTCATAACTATATTATATTTTAAGGCAATGTTATTATATTTTTGACTCATCAACAATTTGTAAAGTTTACTTTTAGCTATCATAATTTTCCGAACAAATATCGAAACGTTTACATTCTTAAAAATTAAATTAATTAAGTTTCTTTCATTAGCCAAACTTTTTTTTTATCAATGTGGTACTTATGTTCACTTAAGAAAAATAAAATAATATTTGTCTATATTTTAAAAAATGCCTATTTAAGAAAATAAAAACCAACTGCTGACTGATTTACATTTTATTTTTACAAAATGAAATAAAAAATAGGTTCAAAGTGCATGAGGATCAATGAAATTGTCATCTATAACAATAGGATTAAAAATGCTGAAATTGTATCTTCAGATAAAGAGGCTGTCCTGTAAAAATATGTGTATGACGATCTGTCAGAACTGATCACTGGACAGTCTGAGTCCTTTTGAGTAAGAATTTATAAGGTTTTATTAATGCATATCTTTTTTGCCAAAAAATGGCGTTACCAGTTGATGTCAATACCCCTAATGATAGACATTTTTAGTTATTAAAATTGAAAAAAATTGAATTTGCTTATTATTGTTCATAGAATTTTTTCATCAACAATCATTTCACTTTATCAAATGTTAATGTGTCTATTGTAGAAGAGACAAAATTTTCGGCCCATTTATACTCAAGAAAACATTAATGGTATTTTTTTGCTTAGGAATGCTATAGATTAAATTGTTTTCTTAATTAGTAGATGAAAATGCACTAGCTTATTGACTAGTGCACCTCTTGTAGGAATTTTTAAACGAGCAGCTGGCGTGAAAAGTGGATTAATCTTAAGGAAAAGATTATGGCCATGCTCATCATCAGTGAACTTCAAGAAGTCTCGTTTAACGACTTAAAATTATTTCTATTCGAAATACAAACAAAATGAAGTGCGCTTTTTCTCTTCTTTTAGCTAAAAGCTTTTACCTAAAGCTAAAACTAAGATTATTGCAGCCAATGAAATTTAACATCAGATGTGTTATATTCGGATTTTGATGCAAAATGGGATTTTTATGGAAATTTTATTTTCAGTCGATATGTATACAATTATATCTGAAAGTTATTTCACTTTCCTATTTTAACTGTTTTTTGTTAAAATTTTATCATTAACATATTTTTATTTAAATAATTATGATCAATGAAGCTTTATCATTCATGTGTATGATAGGGCTTATCTGCTACAAGTCATAAATTATTCGAAATATGACCCATACAAATACAAATATGATAGTAATTTATTATATTAAATATAACTTATTCGGTATTTTTTTTAAATAAATTAGTTTAATAAATTTGCTTTTATTTTTAATATATTGGTCTTAGTACTTTATGAAAATTGATCAAAAAATTAATTATATATATAATTACAAAAATGATTCCAAAAATTAATTACTCCTAAAGCATTTTAAAATTCAAAAAGATAAACACACTCGAAATATATAATTCTTTCAGAAATCAAATAAATTAAGTACATTTTTTATATTTATCATATCTTTATAATTTTACTGAATTAAAATTTGAAATTACTATTTTTCTTCATTATCAAAGGATTGTTTTGTTATACATTTTAGTATCCCTAGACGAAAGGTTTTAATGTACATTTCTAGTAAAATTAATGTGCATTTTTTTCAAGTTAATATATTAAAAGCATTAATTATTTTATTTTTTAATTAATTAATTTTTTATAGATTTGTGCATTGACTTTTCAGAAATTCATATGTGAATGATATTTAGTCTTATGAAACGTGAATTATCTACTTTAAAAACATATGTAAGATAACGTGTGTTAGCATGTGATAACATTTCAAAGTATTTGGCAATTGTGTTACTACGCCGTTACTGAAAATTAAAATTTCTTATCGAAATCTATTATACATTATTGACTTGGTAAAAATTTTAAACATTAAACATGTTACTAATAAATTTAAACGATATAGGTTAAGCTATAAAATCAAGTTCTTAATTTTTATATTATGACAGAGATCATTCTAGAAAAATTTGTGATTTATTAGAAAATTTGAAATTTTCTTATCTAAATATTATCAAAAATATGAAAAATGTTTTTACAATAAAATAAATGTTCATTTTGTATTACATGTTTCACAATTGCAACACTGATGTTTTTCACATAGATTCATTATTTTTCACAAAATTGTTTGCCATTAAATGAAACATTTATTTTCGATTAATGGTATTATTGTTTAAACTTTTGTCATAAGTATTTGTCTGACATATTCACTGCAAACATATTCAGGACATCAACCTACAAAGGTAATTCACACTGATTATGAAAGAGTCTGATAGCTCTATAATTTACTAACTTTATAACTCTATGTTATAGAATTGAATAAAAATGTGATCTTGAAAAATATCTCTATGAAATAATCAGAAAACTTTTTATTACGGATATAAAAAACGTCAAACTACCTGTTGGTGGATCACAGATTACATGAAAGTTAATTCAATTAGCTTCCAATTTAAGATTTCTTACATGAAAGTTAATTCAGTTGAGGCTAATAAGATAGACTTAGAACAACTACTAACATCGAAATATTTACGAAAATTTATTAAATAAAAATATGGAATCATTTCTCTCTGAAAAAATCCTAATGAAATAAAACACCCGAAAAAAAGATTAAAAAACTTTGGAAGTATTATTCATATAGAATAATTTTTGTAAATCTGTTTAAGATTTGAAACAAATTTCATTAATAAAAATAAATTAGACCAAATGATTGAGATTGACATACAACATCGAAGAGTTAAATTTAATAATAGAAAATATAAAACAAAATAATGTTTTCTTGTTCACAATACAGAATCAAATACATAAATATTTACCAAAATATTCATAATTTTCACTAACTAATCTTTTTTATTTTATGGTTGTTTTATTTCATTAGAAGGTTTTAAAAAAATGAATTTATGTTTTTATTAGTCCACTAATAATAAATATATATATTATATGAATATATAATATATATATTTTACTGTAAGCCTCAACTAAATTAACTTCCATGTAAAAAATCTTAAAGTGGTGATCCACCAATAAGTGGTTTGATGTTTTTCATATTCATAAGAAAATCTAAAATTTCTGATTATTTTATAGAGCTATTTTTCAAGATCACATTTTTTATTCAATTCTATTCAGAATTAATTAGGTAACATTCTCGTTGTGGAAATATTCTTTATTGTAATTTGTAGGAGTAAAATTTCATTTATACTTAACAAATGAGTGAGTGGTTAGTCCTTTTATTAACTCATAACAGAAAATATGTTAAACATTGAAAAGAAATTCACAAAAATTAGAGAAAAAATAATGCAACAATAGTTTTCTCTAACATATATTTAAGATCTTGCATCCTTTGTATAAGCAACACTTTTAACCTTAAACGTAGTACTAACTTGAAAAAAGCCTTCATCTAGAGCTCATTTAAATTTTAGAAGTGTGAAAACATTTTACTTTATGCATATTGTTGCTTATGATTGTATACTCACATAAGATAAAGAGATAATTTAAGGCAGTTAACATGATTTGATGTTTTAGAACACAAGGTTTGTTAATTTAGAAATGCACAATAAAATGTATTGAAACATTCTACTTCATTAAATGTATCAAATGTAAGAAGATTATTTTTTAAGAAATAATATATTTAATATGAAATTTAATTTAATAAAAGAAATCATTTTTTTAGCTAGTATAGTGAGAATTTAACAAATTTTCAAATATACTAAGATCTTAAAAGCAAGTAATTTATTACTTAAAGATTTCTTCTTAACAGGTTTTTCTCATGAACGTTTTGAATTTTTCTTACTTTGTTAAATGAATCTTTTTTATTGTATGGAAATATTTTTTTATTAAATTTAATTTTATTTTAAGGATAAAAAAATTTCTATGACACTAAATTTTTCTATGAAATATGAGTAGTAATGCAAGTGTAACAAAATAAATATTGAAATTGAGGATTGAATTTTGATCACTTATGAAACACATTTCTGTGATGCAAGTGTAACAAAATAAATATTGAAATTGAGGATTGAATTTTGATCACTTATGAAACACATTTCTGTGATGCAAGTGTAACAAAATAAATATTGAAATTGGGGATTGAATTTTGATCATTTATGAAACACATTTCTGTGATGCAAGTGTAACAAAATAAATGATGAAATTAAGGATTGAACTTGAATAAGTTATGTAACACATTTCTGTGAAGATTTATTCTTTTGCTCATTTCCATTTTTTCCTTCTATAGCAGATAATCCATTTGATTGAATCATTCATGTTCAATCCTCTTTAAGTAAAAGAAAATTATTAACTTGCTCATTATATGCCTGCACTTATTCACTCATCGAACTATACTTTTTTCATTGTCATATATGTGCTGGTTCACCGAATATTTATTAATTATAATTGCTGTAATAATACAATTCTCGCAACTAATTCTGTCAAATTCACGAAATTCAATGAAATTAATGCGTTCTGTTTCTTATCTCTTGTAGAAACAGCAATAATGTGTGAATTTATGTGAGAAAAGGAAATGGGATTGCTACCACTTTACTTACGATTGCTGATTAATTGAAATTAATTGCTTTTTATGAGTAGCATTCACATTTATCTTGGAAAGAGTTCAAGGTACTCATATTCTTTTTATTAATTTTTCATTTTGTGTGCTATAAGAGTGAATTTAAACGAAGGATTTTTATTTCGTATATTGTGATCATCCATATTTAGCATATTGCTGGTTATTAAAATTGTTGTGCCAAAAAAGCAAAATAATACACTTTTGAAATTTAAGTGGTAGAAAGAATATTCTATGATATGCAAATCAATATCTTTTCAGCGCGTTCATGCAAAATAGACTGTAGTATCGACAATCAAGAGGTGTTTAAATGAAGAAATTTCACAACAGGTTTCTCAGACATAAATCGAATTTAAAAGTCGTGGCTTGGTGAAGAGTTGTTGTAAAAAAAGCAACAATTACCAATACATTTTTGAAAATTATAGATGTCGAAATATAGTCTTATGGCATTGGAGTATTTCTATTCACATCAAACAAGATCTCTTGACTTTTAGTAAAATATTGAACTGGTAGGTCAGGATAAGCATTTGAAACGCACTGACCTACCCTTACTAACGACTAAGAAATCAGATATGTTATTCATCGTACACATTCAAAGTCTTGAATAAAGAAGTAGGGTTACTTGCAAAATAAAAAAAAATGTCTGGATGAATAGTTCGATCAGATCAGCATCACCACAGACTGCTCAGTTACCTTAGTGATATATCTCAGGCAGGAGAACTTTCAGTGGTGTGGTCAAAAAGGAATCTGAATATTGGAGAAAAATCATGTCTCGTGTTTATACGAATTTTATAATTTTTCTTTTTCATTCTCATGGTGATTGAATCTATGTTTCGTGATCAACAATATGCAGAAGACTATTGAGCATCCGACACATTGATGCTGAATCATCACATGGACTGCTGCTTAGAATGATATTTGACACATATTTCTGTCAAATACTATTCACTATGGTGGCGTATTAGCAGACAGTAATACTAAACCACTGTAAACAACTGAAGTTAAATTTTAGTTGTGCTAACGCCAGTGCCTTACCTTTTATTTTGTCCTTGTAAAAAACTATATTTCAATAGTACTAGATCAATAAGTGATGTTATATTTTCTTACATTTTCAAATTTCAAAAAAGAGGAAAACATATTAAGGCATGTTGAATTAATATTACTCAAAAAATTATCATCTTATAAATACAAAATCTATCTATCTAAATATATTTCTTTATCATATTTAGTATATAGAAGAAAGAACTTATAGTAGTTTGTGATAGAACATGAAGAAATTTAAGACGAGTATTTAGTGTAAATGAAAAAAATGCTGCATTTATTGACGACCGTTACTTTTGTGAAGTACTTATAACTTGGTTATGAAACGAGAATAATAAATGAAACTATATTTATCGATCTACCTTCGAACTAAATAGAATTTTGAGAGAAATTATATACATAAATAAATATATATAAATAAATTTCATACAATTAAAAAATCAGTTGATAGAGTACTTAAATGAAGGGAGATTAATTAAATAAGTTAAAAGAATTATTAGAAATTTTAAAGTAACACATAGATAATGTATTCTAAAAAATAATGAAATGGTTTTCGTCATCAGTACTTTTAGTATAATTTTTATAAATCCAAATTTATTTAAAAATTATGCAGAAATATTCTACGAATATTACGAGATTCTTTGTATTTGAAAACAAATTTATTTTTAAAACTTTTTAAAAAGAAAAGCAAAAAATATTAATTAATATTACTTCGTGACAAAATACTTTTCAAGTTATTGTGTATAATCAATATTAAAGTAGGTGACTTAATTTTTCGACAACATAAATGCACTAAAAATACACAAGAACGTTTTAATCGATAATTCCTTTTTGGTTACAATATATAAGACAGTGTAATAACAAATATTAAAATTATTTTATACGTACACAGTATCGATCCGAAAACTAAGCGAAGGAGAATATTACATGTAAGTCCAAATTCTATAAATCAATTTGATTTTATTATTAATGTCTTACATGTATTACATATTCCTCTATAATTTTCTAGCATGCGTTTGAATGTAATTATAATACTTAATTACATATTAATAATTTATGTTTGAATGCTATTGAATATTAATGACTTAAATGTTTTCTTCAAAATAAGAAAATCATATTATAAGTCGTTAACAGACGATGCAATTTAATTGACTAACCTGAACTTATTTCTATTTTATTTAAGGATGACATAAAATCTTATTGTTTCTATACCTCGTTCCATTTATTTTGTATTTTTAGAATTTTAAATAGTATATATTGTCATTTTAATTTCAACCAACCAATTTTCTCTTTCTTGAGTCAAAAATATAAAGATTTTAAAGTTGTCTTTCATTTATATTTAAATAATGTTTATGGAAATTTTGGAATTTCGTCCTTAAATTTAACTGCGAAAAACAAAATTTTGAATCATTATTATAAGGATTTGTCTTTAAACATAATTTTAATGAGAAAAAAACAACAACTTAAAAACAATAATCAAATTGACACAAATACAATTTCTACTTTTCCATAAGTTTTTATCATTGAAGGTTGAGCCTATTTTCTAGATACTTTTTTACTATAGAATTTTGAAACATTTTAATGAATTTAGTAATTCTTTATTCCAATTCCAAAGTTAAGTAAAATACCTTATAAGGAAATAAATACTACAAGAGCTATAACTTTAAGTATAATAAACCATAAAAAATGAAACAAAATATGTTTACGGTAACATTCTTTGATTGATTTAATATAAGAATTTCATGGGGAGCTGGCACGTTGTATCGAGAACCAACAAGTGATAAATGCGCATGACATAATGACGTCACACTCCTTTATTAAAAAGAGCTTTTCTCTTTCTCTCATCATCATTTCTGGTAAGGTGATTTTACTCTAAAAATGATTGCAAGCACTTCGTTTCAGGGCAGAAGTCTTAATTTGGAGGTAAAACTTTATTTTAGTATCATTTATACCATTATAAATATTATTTCAAATCATATTTTATTCAATAAATTACATTCTTTCAATGATTTAGTAGGGTTAGTTTAACTATCCAAAAATCAATGAAATAGGTAAAGAAATTCCTATTTTATTTCTTAAATCTAGATAATATTTTTTCTATAGATATTTAATTTTAAATTATATAATTATTTCAATTTTTAATTGAATATCAGTTACGAGGAATTTTCAGTTATTAATACTAATTTTATGGATAAGGTTAGTCATTTAATTGCTGGCTAATAATGTTATGTTTGAATGTGTAATGGCTTTATTAACACACAATATGGCAAATGAGATAATTTGATAATGAATTATGCATTTAATTTGTAATCATTTAAATGATACAACTAATACTTTTAATAAAAAAAAGGAAATATATATATACATATTTTTCTACTTTTCAATTGAAAATTAATTAGTCCTTGCTATTCTAATGACTAAAAAAGATTTTTTAATATTTCTAGAAAGAAGAGTAAAATACAAATAGAAGAAAATGATTTTTTTTGTCATATAGTTTAGAAGGTCCAAATGAAACAAATATATTTTATTTGCTATGATATGATATCAAACTTTGAAAGTATGATTTAGTGTAAATTTTCTTACGGAAGAACGTGTTGCCACATTTGCAATCAAAATTGTTTTCAACTGTTTAGGAAAAATTAGCTATACTGTAGAATAAATATAATATTATTTATTATGTTTTTAAAAGAGAATATGCAATAGTATAATTATTATAATTTTAAGATATAAAAATGCATTTGCATGTAAGAAATTTTTTTTTATTTCTCAAAAAATTACTTTCATTTAATTTTCTTTATAATATTTTGAGAGTTAATTTTATACATTTAACAAATAAATGAAATATCTACATGACTAATCTGCTATTTGCTGATACTTTCACGTCTAGAATTCCTTTATTTATTGTTATTTCGTATTATCTTATGGATGATCTTGCATCATAATTAATAATTACATGAAAATTAAGACTTATTCAATGACTTTAAATTAATATCTAACTATTTAAAGCATTTCAATCAATAATTAAAATGTGGAATATTTTAAAGAAATCATCAATTTGTGAACAATTTTAATTCTTGTAAAAATATTTCTTAATCCTTTTACTGAGAAAATTTCATAAAATAGATTATCTAAAGTTTCTCCTCACAAATTTAAAGAGAATCAAGATGAGTACCGCGCAACTCAGCTCACCAAACTGTTATTCGGGGCTATGTCTGAGTTGGTAATTGGATTTTATCAGTTTAAAATTTTAGTTCCATAAAAATTATCTATAAGTAAATAATAGTAATTTTTATTGCTGCTATGCATTGACTTATTTTACTGCAAGTCTTTAAGTGGAATAATTGTTTAAATTAAAGTTTCTGATTCAGGTAGTTAAAAGCAAGTTTTTCATATATAATTTTACCATTTAATATATTAATGTAATATGAAAATAAATTAATTTTTTCAATTAAGGAAATATTTTTGAATAATAGAATACTAAAGGGATTTTATTGTTTTTACCCTATTAGGCTTAAAAAAAATCTGAATTGTTTGACAGAATCTAATATTTTGAAATTAGACACACTTATTTTAAAATTTTCGTTTCGGCATATTTTTAGCATTTTAATTTTTTTAATGTTATAAAAATGTTATATTTATAAAATTTTTTAAATAGAAGGTGATATAAGGTATTGGAATAATTTATAATTCTATGTTATAGTTTTTATAAGTTAGTACTCTTAAGAAATATTAATTAAAAGAAACTTGAGAAAGCACTAAGGCATTAATATTTCTACTAATACTAAGGCATTAATCTTAATATTTAATTAAGAAAATGATAAAAACAGTAATTCATGAATTAACCACAAATTTTTAAATGTTTATACTATATACAATTAGTTACTTTGAAATAACGTTTAATTGGTAAGCCAATGTTTCAAGAGATTTAAATTTCAAATAGTTGAAAAGTTATTCATTAGTTTTCTTATTAATTAAATCCAGTATTTTAGAAATTAATGATACAATTTTAATTGCTTAGAAATAGATTTAGAGAATTTATTTTCAAAAAGTCAATTCATTTTTTTTAAATTCATTTTTTGTATGTTTTATCGTCGATACTGTTTTGCTTCTTTTTATTTTGTGCCTCTAAGACAATGAAAATGATTTTTGCATGAAAAACATTTCACGGATTATTTTTATCTGAAGTTCTTTTAATAGAACACATTATTTTTCTGATTTTTCTTTAGCATATTAATTTCTTCCAATCTCCGTATTAAAATTTAAGAATTTGATGAAACAATATATTTTTCTAATAAATAAGATGAATTTTTTTTCCTGCTTATTAACAAGGTGGCTCACAACTTTTCTCTTAATCTTTTTGCTTGAAGACCTTTTAAAAATTATTATTGAATTGAAGTCTTAAAATCAATGATTCATTTCTAAATGGTAATGTGTTAAAATTACACAAGCACAGTTTTTGCTATGTGCATTGAAAGAATTCTTCAAAATACAAGATTAATTTCAAATATAAAATCTTAAAAGAAGATTATATTTAATAATTGCAAATGGAAAAATAGTAATTTTAAGTTGATGGGATGATATAATATAGGTTTAGAACACACTATATTTCATTAATAAATTCATTGAGAAATCTAATTCCATTAGATGTCTATTTTTATTGCTTTACCATTTTAAGGTCACAAATTATTGGATATCAAAGTTATAATCTAATAAGAGAAAATTGGCAAATAAAGGGAATATGAAGTGATTATTTCATAGTTCATTTTATAAAAATAATTTTATAAAGTGAACTATGAAAAGAACATGAATTACCTCCATACTTTTCTATTAGTCGCATTTAAAAGAATTTTAATTATATTTATCGAAATTCAAATCATGTTTAAAGTTTTAAATTTAATGTTTCAACCTTTAAAAATTCAAATAAAATATTCTCTATAGTTTGTTATTGTACAAATAATTTGTAATGAAATATATTAAACTCCTTTTTCAATACTCGAAACAGAAAATAAAGTAGTACATTTGTCATTTTATATATTTAATAATTTAAGAAGTATAAAGCAGCAATTTTAAATATATTTGAATTATATGATTATACTAATAACATTTCCCTTTAACCCATAAATATGGAATATTTGTCTTTTATATGAGGGAAAAGATCCCCTATGATTGTTTGATGAAATCAAGTACTGCCAGCTGCCCCTTTTGTCAATAAGGGGTGGTCAACTTGAGACTATCTAGTTTCGTCAGAGCCATAAAACTAAATAACCTCACATTTAGTCGAAGTAAATCATAAATGGGAATTAAATCATTGTCCAATGATTTAATTCCCAATAGTCCACAACCAATATTGTATTTTCTATTGCTATAAAATATCATATTTTATTTTGTTCGAATCTGACAAGAAATAATAATTATAACTATGAATTAGAGTAATTTTCTCTATAAAATATTGAATATTGTCAAAAATATTCTTACAATATTTTAAATTATTTAAACAAAAAGTTTCATTATTTGAATTCTAAAAAGAACTCTTACAAACTTTGTACTTATTAGTCTTTTCTATTTCAAAAAATATTTTGTTTATATAAATAATGTAGAATAATGTAACCATAAATTTATTTAATATGAGTTGTTTTTAAATTGTAGCTCATTTACACTTGTGACTTTTGCATGCATATATTAACTAAGCAAATTCCTTAAGAATATTTAGAAAAATATAATTTTTAAAATCCTATTTTGATTCAACACATTATTTCATTACGACATCTTTTTTAATTGTTTTGATTAAAATTTAAAGATATTAGTTTTAGTTTATAAGAAAAATTATTACTATTCTTTTCAATCTATATCAATAAGAAAAAACTATTGAACAAGAATAAAAAATAGCTTTCTTTTTATTATTCTCATAAGTAGCACATAAAAACGAAATATGTATAGATGCATGCATATAGATGCTGTAAAATTGTAAGACCATTAAATTTTACCCTCTTTAATTAGTATTTAAAATGAATTTATAAATTTTATTTGCATTGTATCAATCAAATTGAGTTAGATTTTTGTCAAAGAAATCAGTAAGTGATAAAAATAATTTAATTAGTTCCATATAATAAATGTATTTCTCAAATCCTTGTGTTGTATAAATATAAAATCACTTGCTTTTTACACAAAATTTTTTGAGTTTCCAAAATCATTTCAATTTTTTCATCCAAAATCGTATATATTTATAATTTTCTATCACAGAAAAAAGTGAAAAAAATAATAAAAGAAAACTTGCATTTATTTTATTATTTTATATGAGTAAATTCACAATGCCACATGAAAGAAACTTATCTGAGTTAAAATATCAAAAATTTGGTTTCATAAACAGCCTTGTATGTAGGAGCGTAAAATCAATAAGATATTTAAATGATCCAAATCTGCTTTTATAATGTTTTATTATAATAAAAGTATTTTATATAATAATAAAATAATAAAAATAAAAATTTATATAATAATAAAAATAAAAAATCTGTCAGGAAGAATAAATTGCTCACTCTAGAATATAGATAAATTTTAAAACTTGCAGTGAAACAGAAATTGTAAATTTGTAAAATAACACAACAGAAAATAATTTGTTTTACATACAAATCTGTCATGTTTTATGATCAAACTCAAATACTTTTTGAAAATAAAAAGGAAACGATTTTTATGATAGTATAAGCAATTTGAAGTAAAAAGTAAATTTAATTAGATCACCATTTGAAACGATTTTTGGATTTTCCTCTTAAATTAATTTGACTGCTTGAGCCAGAAAGAAAGAAATTAATTTTGACGGCTTGAGCAAAAATGTTTGCAACTGGCATGATTTACGAACGAAACTTCGATTAAAATTTAATTGATTCAATGAAAAATCAAGTATTTGATGCTATTTAGGAAAATGTTTGATAAATAATATCCTACAGTTTTAAGAAAATTATAAGATCATTTGCTGTAGTAATTTAAGTTTAGTGTATGTATGTATGTATGTATGTATGTATGTATGTATATATATATATATATATATATATATATATATATATATATATTCTATACTCTCCATAATGTAGCCTGTATTTGAATTTTTCTAAATTTAGAAAATTTATTTATAGGAAAAACGGATATAATATTGAAAGGATTCAATTTTTTAAGAAGTTTTCATTTGGCATTTAAGTGTAATACATTTGCTGTATGGTCTTAGCTTTTGTTCATCTTCATAAGAGGTAAAAAAAAAAGGCCAGTCTTTATTCTAACGTTCTACGATAGAATCTTGTTAACGATAATGATGGGGTTATTTTACTTTCTGCCATTATCCTTCCCGTTTTTTGTGCCGTTATTTAAATTAGTCTCGTGAAGATTTTATCAATGAGCAGCAGGAGATATTTTTATTAAAATTTCTGTAATAAATGAATGTTTTGAACGATCATATTTTATGATCTTGTTTATACTTCAATCAGTTTCCATAAAAACAAGAGGGTGATATATAAGGGAAACATTATCAGGATGTTTCCAATAAGATAAAATAACATTATATACGAAATTGAATGAAAGTTTATGAAATTATTCATACTAAGATCATGCTGTAAATTAAACTTTTATTGCGAATCACATTGCAGTATATCAGATTTAATATCGAATAAAGAATATTGCAACTAAAGATTACTTACTATTTTTTTGGTACACATTCAAAGATTTTTAGCGTTTCTAATTTTGACTTTCAATAAAATTTCTTGTCATCTGATTCGCAGGTTGTCAACAAAATTTCTCAATTTGTTTTTTACCATAAAATTAATATATTTGGATATATCAATTTAATAACATGTATAATAAGATTTTAAGCAATTTTACTTTTAACAATTTCTTTTCTATAGAATTTTCTTAATATTTTTTTGTGTTTTAAATAAAAGTGTACAAAAGCTTCAAAAAAAAAATGATGCGTCCTTTTAACCTCATTATTAGCGCAGCTTGCAGCTTGTCCTTTTTGGACCTTGCGCCATAAAACCCAATCAACCAACTTAAATACATTGTAGAAAACTATTGTGGAGATTTTATCATGTCAGATATGTTGTTTCAATTTTGCATTTTTAATTTTGTATCATGATTACACATGTTATCATAATCTTTTACTCAAAAATTACATTCAAATATTAGTAAAAGAAATAAAAATCACAAATATAGGATAAATACTATATAATTTTATTTTAGATTTGTCTGTGAAGCTTCTAAATACTTATTTAAAAAATATTAAAAGCTAAAAATATGTATTTAAGATCAAATACCGGTAAAATACTCATATTATTATTTTCAACATATCAGATAGTATTAAACTCCATATTATATCTTAAATATGATTTCAAACTATACCTTAAATACGATTTTCATGTTTTTGAAATGAAACAAATTAAAATTTATAAATTTCAATGAAACATTAAATTAGATATTGGTTTTGTGTGATAGTAATTTTAGAAACAATATCTTTCCTCTTGATGTTATCAGTTGAGAGGATATTTAATGTGTTCGAAACATGTGACGTTTGTGTGTTCGAAACAATTACATTAACACTAACTAGAAGTCGTTATAATAATATTAATGTAAACAGATATTTGCTGTTTTCAGAATAGTGGCATTCTCACATTTTTATTATAGGATCATTATATTTCAGCATTATAACTATCATAAATATTACGATATTTCGATTAGATATATATATATATTACATAACCATCATAAATCTTTATAGCTATCAGAAAATTTATTGTATTTCAATATCTTGAAAAAGAAACGTAGACACTTCACATATAAACATTTTAAATATTAATTTTCTTAAATAAGCAATAATAACTCACGTATTGAAATATGGAATGAATATTATCAACAAAAATAACTGGTTTTTCTTTCAACAAAAATATGCAATTTTTGAAGAAACTAAATTTTTAGAATAGAGTTTGTTCATGATGAAGCAGATGATATTTTATTATAGTATAACAAATAATTGTTTATGAATATTTAGGGTAAAATGATCATATTTTATGAGAATATAGGTCATTTTTTACATAAAAGTATACATGTCCTACATATTAAATATAGGACATAAATACTTTTATAATATTTATGCATTGTTAATGTAAGTTTCACTAAAATCATACCAAAAATAAATAAACTATTAGTCTTATTTAACAGTATATATATATATATATATATATATATATATATATATATATA
>JAPDSC010035075.1:54375-115729 GCA_026290005.1 Latrodectus geometricus | reverse complement strand
TTTTTTAAATTTAAGTATGGATATTTTGTTTGCGTCAAAATATAAAAAAATTAATTTCAAATACCACTTATAATATATATTCTTTATAAGGAAATTTTATACAATGTATATTTCTTTATATATTATTAGAGGGCTCTCTTATCATACCTTTATAAAGAATCGAATTACATAATTTAGAAATCTGATTAATAAATTGATATATAGATAAGTGGTTACATTTTATTCTCATTATTCCGATTGATCTGCTTATACTGATATTTTTCATTTATTTGTTTTGATATTTGTTTTGTTATTGTAACGATTATTTTTTATTTATTCAAAAATTTGTTTTTGAAGTTCGTAAAATGAAAACTCCAATAGAAGCATTTTATTTAAGGCGTAATGCAATCCGAGGAAACAATAGGTTAATACATAAATATATGAATGACAATTCTTCACCAAAAGAAAATCATTTCAAACGTACTTCTATTTTTTTAATATGTTGAATTTTTTATAATGCATTGAAAAGTATTGAATAATTAGCCGCTAAAGAAACAAAAATTTATTTTGTTCAGTTGTATTTCATATAAATACAAAAAAAAATGTGTTTATTTTTTCTTCTTATTTTTTATTGTACTTTTTATTTTATTATTTATTTGCAATGTAACAAATTATGCTTTTTGTGAAGAAGAAAATAAATTGGAAATTATAGACTCTTCGGAGAGAATAAACTGCATGTAAATAATTTTTTATATTAAAATTTCCTTTTTTGTTTATATTTTCTCATTCATTTAAATTTTCATACAACTCTTCAGACACATCTAGATCTTATTCAACCAGACCTTAAGCGGAATTCATTGGATGAAATGACGAATTCAAAGGACTGCGAAGCAATAGACTGCCACCAAAATGGTTGCTTAAGCGACACATTACAAGAAGTAAAAGGATTTATCTATAATTGAATTATGAAATTCTTAAAACATATATTTTAATTTATCAAATTAGCATCAATAGACGTACTTTTATCTTTCTTGTCTAAGCTTTCATAATCATTCTTCAAGTGCTATTTTTACAAACTTTTTTAAAGTTTTCTTTAGACAATTTCGAAGTTCAGTTTTCTTATCGCTGTAAAAAATGACAGGCAGTAGTACACAGAAATATAAATAAAATCTTATTTTTCAAAAATTTGATTTTATACTTTTTATGTATAAGAACAATGTTATTAACAATCTTAAATAATATGCTAATATTGTGTATTTTATGAGCTTTTTATTTAAAGTAATACGATTTGTTTTCGTGTTTAATATTTAAACAGATGAAATATTCTGCATAATCAAGATCAGATGAGTATCAGATGAGTTATTCTGCATAAATACAAGTCCACGTACATTAAATTAAATAGAATACTCAAAGTTTAAAGTTAAATAGAGAGTAACTAAAAGCTAAATAATGTTTAAAGAATGAAGACATGAAAACTGCATATCATTGACATATTTAAAATATGTATAATCCAACTTTTACACTCACATGCAAATTTTATGTATAGATATTAGTATCCCTTCAATTGAAGTGGAATTTTTTATATTAACAAAATTCTCTTCCGAAATAAAAAAAATGCTTAATTATTTACAATTAGCGTTAACACAAATAAACTAATAGCAAAATAATAGTGCATATTTTGGCCATTAATAACAGTTTTGTAGCTAAATTGTAGAAAAAAATATTAATTTGTCTTTAAAAATGGGATTCTTGTATTGCAAAATTTTTGAATGGTAAGAAGTAACACAAATAAACGTTATAGCAAATTAGTATTGCCTATTCATAGCCATGAATAGCATTTTTGCAATTAAACTATTGAAAAAAATACTACATCTTCTATAAAAATGGGATTTTTGTGCTGCAACATTTTTGAATGGAAAGAAGTAAAATTGTTCCAGATACTTCAAAGTCAAGAAATCATGTTTCTACATATTGTTATATTCTCTTTTCGCAGTTTAACTAACTACACTAAGATTTATCTTTCCGCAATAAATTATGAAGTTACCAGAAAAAACTTGCTTAGGCATATTTCATTGCAAAACGTCATCTAAAAGAAAATTATCAATTAATATATAAGAAGTGCTTATAACTAAATGCATATGGTATGTTTAATGAAATTACAGCTAAATTTCTTTTCAAATAGTTTTTAAATAAATCAAGGACTTGAAACAATGATTTGTCTCATTTATTTTGTATAAGATGATATTTAATTTAACCAGCTAATAATCACTTTCAGGACATTAAACCGTAAGGCTTCGTTGAAAAATTTCATGAAAGAAATTGAACGAGTGATTGTCCAATCTTGCACATATAATTCTGTGGATTACTTTATTTATGTTGTTTAAGCAATTTCTATTTGCCCTTTGAAATTCTAATTTCCTTAATTTTAGCAAAATGGAAATCCCGGAAAGCATCTTCCGAGAAGAAGCTCACTTGTAAATGACGCCAAATTAGAAACTGCAAAAAATAAAATAGCCCAAGAACAGTTAATTAAAGAGTTGCAAAAAGATGAAGCCAAATATTTTGATCTCACTGAAGAAGAAGTAAGTTCCTAACATTATTTTCTAGAATTAGTATGTTTTAAAGTTCAAAAACTATCAGTTTACATATAAATACTTGATAGATAATAATATAAATATACATTTGATTCACATCATACTTGAATTGTTAGTTTGAATATGATTTTATTCAAATTCCCAAATATATAAACTAAAGTTTTTTTTTTTTTTTTTTTTTTTTTTTTTTTTTTTTTTAATATTTATTGACTTGCTGTAATTGAAATATTGAAATTTAAATAATATTAAACACAATATTCAGACTGCATTGAATTTTGAATCTTGATTATCAGGAATTTAAGATATTTTTATGATTCCTTGCAAAATTAAAAATTTTATATGAGAAATACTTTGCTTTCCAAAAGTATTTTTGAAACAAAAGGGAAAAATTTTAATTATATAGATTATTTTAAATACGCTTTAGCTTTTGTTATACTCGGTTATGAAAATTTAAAATTAAAAATTAATTTATAAAATTAAATAAAAAAAATAATAAAATAAAAGTACAAATAAAATTAAATTTAACTTTCATAGTATTTATTATAAATTATTTTAATGATTCATATTTTACACTTTATTGTTAAATAATTATTTTGAAAAATAGTTAAAATGGTAGTATTAAACATTTTTTTTCTCTTAAAACTACATAAAACTAATGAATATAATGTGCTATATAAACAATATATAATTTAAATATATTAAATGTGTATTGATCTTACATGCACACAGAATTCATGTTAATTAATGTTATTTTTTGTTTTCTCACTTTAGATTCTTGCAAAATATAAATCAGATCATATGACTCAATAAACAAATATTGTAAAAAAATTTAATAAAATCAAATAATTATTTAATAATTTACCAAAAGAATTTGCCAAGAATTATTTAGGAAAATTAAATTAAATTAAAATATTTTTTCAAATAATAAATACGTACAAATTATTTGAAATGGATATTTATCCAAAATTTAAAATGCAAATAATTTTTTTTTTGTAAAAGATTTTTTACAAGAAAATGTAAATAGTTTTGTAAGAATAACTTCTTATAAAAGTATTCTATATTTTTCAGAAAAATAAAAATCCGTATAAATTTCCCCAGAAGACTTTAAATTTGCTTTGTCAAATCGTGACATTAAATACATTTTATGGTAATTTTTACATTGAAATGTTTTTACTAAATGACAATTCGAAAGTAAAAAACTTTCTGAAATAAAATTTTAAAAATTTAACTTTTTTCAAAAATGCAATTTGAAAATATTTATTGAAAAATGAAATCACAAATTATTATTAATTTAATTATTTTGATTATATATTAACAAATTTTAGAGAAGTTTATTAAAAATGAAAGAACAAATATTTTTTAAATAGTATAAGAAAAAAAAACTGTTGAAACTTTTCTTAGAAAGTGTTTTTTGTAAAAGTATTTCAAAATTATCAATTGAAATTTTTAAAATGTATTTATTTAGATTTAGCTATCTTGATTATTTTCCTCTTTGAAAAAGAAAGATAATCGAGAAAAGCTTTTAAATAATTTGCTAGATTTTTCACGTCTTTAAAACCTCTGTAAAATTAACAGGAAATAAATTTTGTGAACACTACGTTAGAAAATTTTTTAAATAGCCTTGTTGGTTAGGGCGTAGTCTCGCAATCGCCAGGTTGTGGGTTCGATTCCAGGCGATTAAAGACCGTCGTATTCACTAATGGTGAATGGAGCATGTAAAGTATGTCCTGGTCCAAATGAACTCCATGTTCCCATTCCAAATTAATACCTCTAGTGTGTAAGGAGCATTCCTTTGGTTTTCTCTGGCTTCCTATCTCTAAATTGGAAAATCCAGATGGAGCTGCCAACAAGTCGTATTTCCACCCTTGAATGGGGGTGCTCTGTTCAAAAACGGAAAACCCTCTTTCTAATTTCATTCGCCCAGTCCCAGACGGGTAGGCTTTGCTTTGCCAAGTGTCATATGTAACAACAAAAACAAGTTTCTTAATTGGTATTTGTTATTAAAATGAAAGTCACTCTTAATTTTTTTCCAGAAGACATTTTATTTTCAATTTGAAAATTACATGATTTTATGAGCCAAGAAAATATTGTTTTAATGGTCTTAAACTCCTTCCTTAACATTTTTCTTAAGATCTTTCCATGATATTTTTTTAATGGTTTTAAGATTCTTTCCCTATAAAAGTTTCCTTAATACCACATATAAATACTGTAAAATGTATTTGCATAGTTATCCACATTTGGGCAAAAACGCGATTATGTATAATAGTAGATTAGAGTTAAAATTAATTTTTGTAAAGTATTTACAGATTTTAAGCAGTATAATCTTATACATTAAGTATATACTTTTTAAAATATTGTATAAGATAAATTAAATTACATTTGTAAATAAACTGAAATGATTATCTTTTAAATTTTTTTTTCCATTTTAATATCAAAAATACGTATAATTGTGTTATACTAGAAAAAAGTCATTAAAAACCAACTTGCATTTAAGAGTAACAATTATATAAAGAAGCTTAATTTTGAAAAAAACATAATATATATATATATATATATATTTATATATATATATATATAATTATATATATATATATATATATATATATATATATATATATATTTAACATTTTGCTTATAAACTGGAAGATGACAATCAAAAGTGTCTTTTATTTGACTTTACTTTTTTTTCCACATAAATGATTTCCTCACGTGTGGGCTCAACACATGTGATTTTATGATTAATTTTTACTACTCTATAAAATATTAGAGTGCTAAACGTAAATTAATTTTTTCTTCATATTTGTTGATGTCATCAGTGTAGAAATAAAATTTTATATTTTGGTTTTAATACTTAATGTTCATAAAAACTTTAATGAAAAATATATTTTCAGAAGAAGCATCTATTTATAAAATATTAATAAATAAAAATTTTTAAAGTGTGCAATTAATAAATATATCATTGTTAACATGAGCAATACACATAGATATAGAGAATCATTTTTACTTTATTATAAAAACTATCTTTATTTTAATCTTCAACAGATATTGCTTCTAAGCCAGATAGTCGACATTAATTCTTCGAATAAAACTGTAACCAACTTAATGTTTTCCATCTCAGAAGATTTGCAACAGTTAACCACAATTCTTAACAATATTGATGTAAGTATATTCTTAAGATGTAAATTAATATTTTTAAGTCTTGCCTTGTTTATTTTTTTGCACACAAAATCCACTTTTCTTAGAGAATTTCAAATGCAAAAATAAAATTTAACTGTTCGAAAGAAATTTGTCGAATATGAAGTCACATTATTAGTTTTATAAAATAATTAATAGTTTAATAAAATAATTTCTTATAAGTCAGGCACTATTATACATTGAAGCTTTTGCTTTCAAATTATTGTATGTATATGCTAATTTAGAATAGGTTTTTGATTAAATATTTTAAATAAAAATGAATTAAATGTAAGAACTATCTTCCATAATGGAGAAAAACTAAACTTATGTTTTTATTAATGGCGTAAAATTTTAAATTATCTCTAAATAGGAAAGTAAATAGCTATTGTTATTAAATAAATTTTCAAAGTATCTAAACACACACACGCGCATATTTATATTTATAAACATAAATACACACACATACAGAGACATATATATATATATATATATATATATATATATGTGTGTGTGTGTGTGTGTGTGTGTAGAGTTTATCAGTGGATCATCAAGCAATACATAGTTTTAAAATTGACACACAATTTAATTACTACATAAATTATAAAACATACACAAAAACTTGTAAAAAGACATTGGTCAAATATCTTCTCGTATTAGTAAACAATATATCCTGAAAAACAAAAATCGCTTGAACACCTTCTCATGTGTACAAAGCATAAGTAAGTCTCGTACTTCATTAACAATCTCACATCTAACTTGTGACTCTGTGTATTTATTACTTTCTGCGAGAATGCACGATGTTTTCTAGCGACATCTGGTTATTGTTTTGGATCCTATATATATATTTATGTATATGTATAGTAATATGAATATTTTAAATATTAAAAAATTTTGTTAAAAAATGCTTAATTTAAAAATTACCTAATTTTTAAATTAAGCTTTCTTAAAAATTTTAAAATTTGTTTTGTAGATATGTGAAGGACGAATTGAGCATTTGGAAACAAGGCATTCTATGAAATATAATTCTAATATAGATGTACTAATTAAACTTGAAATTCGAAGAAATGGCCTAATGAAATTGATTAAGACTATACGACGCAGTGGAAATATTACGATTTCTGTTATTTCCACCGAAAAATTATATTTAAAAGGTAAGATTTTATAGTCTTAAATGAATGTGTTTTTGATGCAAAAGATGTTTATGTTTTTTATTATAATATCTTTGACCTTTTCTCGTAAATCAACATTAAGAAGAACATAAGATGCTTCTTATTATTACTTGAAAAATATCTCTTAATATGCTTAAATCATTAATTGTATAAAGTAAAATCAAGTCATTAGATAATTATCTCTGTTGTTTAATAAATATTTTAGAAATTGTATGAATCGAATTAATGAGTTTTTTTATTTAAAGTTTGTTGAAAAATTTTATAATTTTAGTATAACTGAAAATGTAAATTAAATAAACTTGTCTCATTAAAAGTATAAAAATAAAATGAATGTGAAATGACAAGTATAACATATAGAAAAAACAGTACAAATATACATTGTTTGATATTCACTAATTATTAACGTAAATTTATCCATTCATAATGAAATCTTCATAAATTAAACTTGTTTTACTGATACAGAAATTTGATGATAGATGCTTCTTTGAGTCAGATGTTCTAAGCAAAATGATTTTTTTGAATGTTAAACCAAACCACATATCTTAATGTGATTTTATTTTGCATTTCAAAGTGAATTGTATTATAAGAAATAATAGACCAACATTTTACGTTATATAAAAGAGAGGATTTCTTAAAACTTATTTATCATAATATATCCGAAAATCAGAAAAAGAATACTAAGACTAAAGTGAGATTAAATCGAATAAATTATTGAATGTTTGAAAGCTCCATTTTAATAAAAAAGTAAATAAATTTTTACGTTATATCTCTTTTCAACTGCATTGCAATCCCTTTTTCTTTGGCGGTGAATAAGGAAATGCGTAAACATGTATGCTGAAAATGGTAAGAAGACAGTACTTTTTCAATATTAAAAAATTATAAAAATATCATTCATAATAAAAAAATAATTACTCTGAGAGGATTATTTTAATATAAAATTCATTATAAAAAATAATTACTCTTAATAAAAGGGGACATAAAATTTTATAACTATTTTTACGCTTCCAGTGATAATGCATAGATTTCAATTTTAATGAACTAATATCCACGTGCTTCATTTTTGAAAGGAAAAAATTTCAAAAGTGGAAAATTGTTTTGCTTAAATGAATTGCAACATGGTATAAGCAACTTTACAGGAAGCTCAAATCAGCATCAAATATACTTTAAATTAATTACAATTCCTGTAACTTGAGTTTTGAAATGAAATGTAGCTTTCCTTTTAAATTGGCCAGAAATTAATATTTTGATATATGTTTCACTCCAATTCAGGCTGCCGTTCTCAGTTCAACCCTGTAAGAAAGGTTGGTTCAAAACTATTCTTTTTTTATATATTCTTGCCATCTAAAAGAGCTTTTCCATTTTACTATATAGTTTTAAGGAATGTTGTGATAGCCCAGAGCAATTTGGCTTAAGCAACTGAATGCTCTTGTAAGCAAGAATGTCAACATACTCATTATCGTACATGGCACAGTATTAACTAGAAATCCACTGGATGATTACAATTTTGTTCTTTTGAACTAAATGTCTGATGAACTCCCAACATTAGAGTACCTTGATAAAGTGTTTCCTTGTGAATTAATTGTTTGGATTGCTGCTTGAGTATCTGACAGTAAAACAACATTTTTATGCCTATAGTGAATGGACAACAGTTGTTTTACTGCAATATATAAAGAGTGTACAATATATTCATCTCTACATCCTTCATCCTATCTCGTCAAGCATAAGAGCTGCGAAGTCGCATGTCGTAAATTATAGATCTCTTAGACACGTAACGCTTTGTCCAGGATAATATTAAATAGAAGAGATGTCTATGCTGTAACCGCTTGGAGAAAATATAGTCCTAAATAAAAAGTTTTATGTAGAATGAAAAATTCCATAAAATGAAATATGAAGTTAATTTCAAAAGTAATTAAACATCTTAGGATTAAGGAATTTCATGCATTAGAATTTTTTTTAATAATTGTAAGCTTTTACCGTGCCTAATTGAAAAATTTATTCCAAACAATACAAAAATATACGCAAGCACATCCTTATAAAATTAAATATTTTATATAACATAGTTGATAATTTGCAGAAAACTCCAGTTAACTCAATAAATCAATGTTAAAATAAAGATGTCTCTATACTTTCTATGATCATCATTGTCGGCGTTTCTTCCCTAGTCTAGAAACATTTTTTATTTGAAGCTCCCTCTAGATTTATCAATATAAAATGATTAAAGATTAATTAATCATTTTATATAGATCAAGAATGTTAATAATATTTAAATAAGATAATTATAAAAATACCAATTAAAAAATTTATTAATAATTAGGTGCCATATATTATTAAACAGCAGTTATTCATCAATTGTTTGGACTGCAAAACAATGCTATCTCTGTTAATATACTGATTAAAAAGTCTTAAACTATCCACATGATGTAAATAGTTTTAAAGGATATCAACCTAATTATATAAAATAAAAATTAATAGTTTTCCGAAAATCCGAAAATAGCAGAAAAATCTTGAAAATCAATTTGATAAAAAATTTTATATGAATAAAAATCTATTTCTGTTAAATAAATATCTATGTATTTTTAATAAATATTTTATTATTAAATTTCAAGGTTGAATCAGTTAAAAATATAGGTAAAATCAATATAAATATTATCAATAAAACTTTTATAGTGTTAGAATTAAAAAAATATATTATATAAGTTTAAAGTTAAGTTGTGATATAAGTTTTTAGTAATTGAATTTTAAATATTAGTATTTTATTACTTTCATTTAATTAAATGTAATATATATTTTTTTTACAGAAATATGGTTCCCAAAACAAATAAGTGAACTAGATAAATGCTCCCATGTTCTTTCTAAATTTGAACCAGATCTCGACAATAGTCATCCGGTAATATTGCTCAATATTTTTCTTTGCATAATTTCCTCTACCTTAATTTATATTCATGCATGCATAAAACATAAAATAAAAGTAATAGGTCGTGATAGCCTGGTTGGTCAGGGTGCCGTTCTCGTTACCAAAAAATGGTGAGTTCGAATCCCGTCTTAACCGAAGATCTGTCGTGTTCGCTTATGGTGACTTGAGCACGTAAAATATGTCGGGTCGCAATGTCCTCCATGTTCCCATTACAAATTAATACCTCTGTGGGTGGCTGGAGCCAGGCTTTGGGTCTTTACTGGTTTCAATCTCTAAATTGGAAGATCCAGATGGTCTATGAGCCAAAAGTCATACCTTCGTATGAGGGTGCTCTATTCAAAAACGGAAGAAGCTCTCTCCCTGACTTTATTCGCCTAGTCTCTGACGGGCGGGCTTGGCTCTGCCAAGTGTCATCAGAAACAACAACAACATAAAAATAATTTTTGTTCATGCATTTGTTTGGCTTATTATTTTTCGTTGTGTTTTCCATTTGAGTTTTAAAGAAATATACACATTAATTATTTAATAGTGTCAATGTTCTGGAATTTCATTGCAATTATACTTAATTCTTACTCGGTTAAATGTTTAAATTTAAGTTAGAATATGTTTTTTAGTGTATTAACTAAAGTAGTTAGAAATTTTTTTTTAAAAAAAAGTTGGAAAACAATTAATATGCCTATTACTACTACATTATAATTAACACTATGAATGAATTTATTTTGAAAATTTTCTTCTGTTTCTCCCAGTGTATCTATAGTATTATATTAGTATCCTTACACATTAATTCAAAACTGGAGCTAACCTCGCTAGCGTCATAAAATTTAAATTAATTAATAACTTGGAAAAGCTTATGGATTCTGCACCTTATTAATTTGATTTGCCAACTTCTGCCGCAAGGTGAAATTGCTGAAAGAAAAATTCATTATAAAATCCAAAATCTTGGAAAATATTTCAGTACTTTTGATTAAATATTTCTTGTTTTTATGTTAAAAGATCTTTACTCCTGATTTTCAAAGACCAGATTTGTCACTTAGGATGATGTTTTTCATTACAAATTGATTCCTCGCGTCTTAATAATAGGACCATATCCAAGTTGATAATGATTCTAAATAACGTTGAACAGTAGAAAGATATGTATTACATATTTTCTCAGCATCCCGTTAGACATGGTAGATGTTTGTAAGTTTCATGAATTTCCTCTTTGTGTGAATACACAACCCATGACAGACTCTTTTGTGAAGACAATTGGGTTAATTTACGCTTTAGGTCCCCTACTTCACCAACTCGCGAATTTGCTGCGCTTTTTCGCGCAAGCTCATTAATTACTCTTTTGTTTTAGCCTTTTTATTCATCGCTAATTAAGTTTCACTTTGAAATAGTGGTAGAATTTTCGCATTGGCATCCACGATTTTGAAAACGCACCAAGTAGGGGATCTAAAGCACGTTTTCACCCAATTAAGATGTAAAATGAAATCCTTAAACGATGTCATGAAACCACAATTGGCATTTTGCTAATTATTCGAATACTATATACACATTTTCCACTCCATTGCATTTTCCCATTACGATATTCAATAAATTCCAGATTTCGTCATCTTGGAAAATATGGATTGTTGTTATTTCCATTACAAATCTGAAAATAAGTGTTTAAAATCAAGTGGCAGTTTTCCTTTTAGCCAAAATTTAGATTTATTAACGGACACTAACTTTTCAGTAAATTATCATATGGTTCAGATGTCTAGCTTCTGAAATACTGTAACGTGTTATTTTTATTTCTGAATATAGAAATTTCCTATAATGTTTTTCCTTTCATATTTTAATAGGGATACAGCGATGTTGCTTACAGAACTCGAAGGAAAGAAATAGCGCAAATTGGATTTGAATACAAATAGTAAGTAGGAGATATGTTATTAAATATGTGTTGTATAATTATGTATAAATCTGTCCCAATTGCTTCTTAAAAATACCTAATTATCCTTTTTAGCATTTTAATTTCTTGTTTAACCTAAATTATAAATTTAAGAGTTCAATCAACTGACTGAACGTATCTTTGATTGAATTAAATTATGCATGATTTGAATGTTATAATATTTTCTCTTCATATTTTATTTGTTAAAATTTTTAGTGGACACCCAATACCTTCAGTCAACTACACTGAGGAAGAAATAAAAACTTGGTAAGTAATCATAAATTGCATGAAACGTTTTATAAATTGATAGTTGAAGACCAATTTGTAGTTTCATTAAAAGTACTTTGATTTATATTTTTAGTAGGATTTATATTTTTATAATATGTCTCTGATAGTCATTCAAAATAATTTAACTATACTTTCATAGAGAAATTTTTGACACTATGCTTTCGCAAAACTATCCTCTGCAATTGAAATAGTATAATTGAAATAAAAATTTAATACTGTAAGTAAAATTTTAAATTGTTAATAAATTAACAATATTAAACTGAATTTACAATTACTGAATAATAATAATTAAGATATATTTCTTAGAAATGTTTCAAAATGTGATTTAAAATGGAAAATACTTAGCTTATATTTACTTAGTTTTAATTAGTAATTTATGGAAACTTTTAAAATTATTTTGGTAATATCCATTGTATTGAATAAATACAACTAAAGTAACCTTTTCTAGAGTCTTTCCAAATCGAAACATATTATTTAGAAAGTTAAAAGTTTTGTTATTTCTCTCTCTTAGAAAATAAGTATGCTAATTATTACAATCCAATAAACATAATGTTTGGATGATAACAAAATAAGGTATAAATAAATTTATGAAAATTAATAATGAAATCTAGTATCAAGGTAAAGGCATTTTTTTTAAATAACAGGCAATTTTCCCTGTTTTGAAATTAACATTTTTATAGAATTCAAATAGTTAAATTTAGTTGGAATTTGATTATTCGTTATTTAAATTCACAGGGTTTATTTTAACATGCATTATATTAGCTAATTTTCTTTCAAAATTTTCAGTTGTTAATATTTTTTAGAATGAAGTAGACATTTTAAACCTAAGTCTCGATTACATTACGTAATTATTAATTAATGTTAACTTGATGTTTTTTAAAATAATAACATTAATATTTTTAATGCAGTGATATTAACATTTACTTCATAGATAAGTATTTTTGTCAAAAAAATCTTTTTTTTTTATAGAAGTTCAGTAGAAAATACAATAATTAATTTAACCTTTGAATATATTTTCTCTTATTTCAAATAACATCATTGTACTTAAATAAATTTATAAATATTTATGTACAAATAAGTATGTATAAAATTAAAATAATATGCTTCAAGAAGTGATGCATATTTTAATAAGGAATTCAAGATTTCAAGATACATAACACATAAGATTTATTTTTAACCAAAATATATTTTTATGAAATAATTATTTTTTTAAAAATATTTTAAGGGCTTTATATTTATTTATAAACTGAATTCATAATTTATCAAGGAGTCTAATTTTTATTTTCATACTTTTTTTAATTTTTTTTCATACTTTTTCAATTTTTTTTTATTTCATGAACTGAAGAACTGAAACTTTGTTAATTTTATTATTATTACATATTTCTTTTCCTACTTATGTATTTTAAATCTCACATTTTTTTTATTTATTTGTGCAATATTTTAAACACTATATACAATATATTTGTTTTTAAGGGAAACAAATTTTTAGTTTAATTCCTTAAAGTGATATTTGGTATTTTTATTACATTTTACTCGATGGATATGAATGATATTTAGATGGCTTAAAAAACATCTAAATATATTTCATAAAAATCTAAATCTAATAAAAAATTTCATTCGTATTATGGTTATGGTAAATTAGTTTAAAATTGAACTAGGCATTTATAAGTGAGCGAAATTTTAATTTCAGTTTTTTTTTATTTAATAGCTATGCATTAGATTTATTTTAATTGAAAATCATTAATGTTAGATTTTCTTCCTTTAATTGAAAAACATTTAAATATTTTGTATAATCAGTATTAGTTCATGTATCGGAAGTACATCAATTAAAACATGTTTTTGTTGATGTAAATATTGTATTCGTGTTTGATTATATTATTCATTTTTCAAGAGTGAGCTCTCATTAATGAATATATTTTTAATTCTATTTTTGAATACTAGGTGAATTGTCACTTAAATATTGGAATTTAAACAATATTTTGCTTATAGTTATTGTCCTCTAACATTTTGCCTTCCTTACTTTCCTTTTTTCATAGAAGGTATTTCAAAAAGGATTACTCAATTTCAGAAAGTCATTACTATTCAGATATTGATCCAATAATATATCACAGATTAGAAATTTTTTTGACATTACACATTTGCTGATAGATATTTCTTCACTCGCCTATTAGTGTTACTTAAAGGGCTGCCAGCGAAAAAAAAATCATTTTGTGTTTTATGCTTCGCGTTCATTATTTGTGTATCAATTTTGAGTTCTGTACTTTATTTTGTATGATTCCGCAACAACTATTTAGCGTCATTTTCTTTGAGTATATCCTAATATTGAAGTCCTGTTAAAAAGAGCAATTGATGATGGTATGAGCAATTTAGAGACTCATATTGTTCATATAAAGGAAAATCACGTGACCTTACTCCCTTATCAGGCAAAAATGAGAGGCTTATCCAACAGAATTTTCTCCCTTAATCCAAAAAAGATCATTCACCCTTTTGATAATGAATTTAACAACTGTAAAACATTTGTCTGGCGTATTTTGCAAACACTTTTTTAAACCATAATATATTCCTTATATGTTAACTCTTCATGAGTTTGACAAAGAAAAACATGTAGAATGATGGGAATTTATTTTTGAAAATTTGTTACACAATGGTAATTTTGTATCAAGTTTGGTATTCGGTGACAGTTTATGTTAATTTCATGATAAACTGTCGCATAACAACAATAGTAAAAGCTTCTAATAAAAAATTTAATTACTATCCATATAACATAAAATTAATCTGAAGTATCTGTTTTAAATATTTTTTGTAATAATCACATTTTAAAAGAGGTCCTAATTTTTGACAAACTCTATTTTTCTTTTTCAGACCATACTTTCTCCGTTTATCAAAACTTTGAATTTTTTCGTTTTAATATTAATTCATTATTATTTATTAATATTATAATATAGTTCGAAGATCTGATTTTATTAGTCTAACTCATTTACATTTAACTTAAATGCATTCAGTAAATCTTATTAACTGACTGAACAATTCCGCAGAAAATTTTATTACGATGCAAGACATCTGAAAAATCTGAATTGAAATTATTTTCTATTTCTTTAATGTTTAATTTTAACATATATGTTAATATGTTAAATTAATAAATTGCTTTCATTTTGTCTATATTATTCCCAATGTGTCACTGCTAATTCGATCTTAAAATATTAATATCTTATTTTCAGGGGTATAGTTTATAAGAAAATGTGTAGTTTGCTGCCAAAATATGCTTGTAAATCTTACCAAAAAGCATTTAAATTATTGGAAGATGAAGGTATTTACAAGCCAGATGCTATTCCGCAATTACAAGATGTGTCCAATTTTTTGAAAAGTAAGTGAGAACTCAGAAAAGTTTAACTAATTTGCAAAACATAAAATTTCGTAAATTTTGCTTCACGAGTTTTGAATTGCTAATTGTGTTTCAATTATTTTATCAAATATCTTAGATCGCTTACACCACTTGAAATATTTTTATATATAAGTTTACTCAGATAAGCTTTTTAATTTATTCACTTTCTTATTATCAAATAAGATGCAGTGATATAAACAGCTTAAAAAGTTTGTTTTGAAACTTGGGTTATTTATAATGGAAATCGCATAAATTGAATTCCTTTTTTTCATATATAAATTAAAATCTTATGTAACAATGATGCTTAAAAAATTCAACTTAACCTAAATATTTAGTAAAGCTATTGATTTGCATGGGCACTACATAATTCTGCATGTTTGATGGTTATAACATAGAAATACATGCTACTTATTTGTTCAAAACATTAATTACGTGAATAAAACATTACTGAATCACTAAATAAAAAATAGTAAGGAAAACTGTTGTGAGAAGATAATTTATTTTACATTTCAGAATTGATATTTCCATTTTTAATGGATATAATGGACATATAAGTTGGAACTAACTTTCTGACTTACTTTTTATTATCATGAGCATAAAAAAAAAATTCTAGCTCCCAAGAAGAATCAAGCGGAGGAAGACCAATTAAAATTATCGAATATAATTAATGCTGAATGCGTAGATTATGAGGCCTCTGAAATTAATCATGAGTTTTTATTTCAATCAAATTTCAAAATTTATTGACATTAGGATAATGTCAAATTAGATCATCAATATTTATCTTATACACAATCCTTATTGTAAAAAAGATGATGGTTAATAAACCGGACATAAAGAAAAGGGGAAATAAATATTTTTCCTACGACAGCACATTTCAATTAATTTTTATTATCTTCATTTCAGTTGATTTAAGTGGTTGATATTTCCAAATTATTTATACTACTTCTTCAAATAAAATGTGTTTACAAATAAATAAATATGGTATTCCTCAACATGTTTATTTTTGTGTTTTGTATTAACTTCATAAAAGACTTATGTTTAAAATGAATTTGTATAGCATTTGTATAGCATGCATAAAGAAATATTTAATTCTTACTTTTTATAATTTTTTTACCCCTCAAAATACTCAAATATTTCTCTTAAAAATATTTTTGTTACAGAAAGCTCTGGGTTCACGTTGAGACCAACAGCTGGTCTAGTGAGTGCTCGAGATTTCTTGGCGAGTTTGGCGTTCCGTGTGTTTCAATGCACTCAGTATATTCGCCACAGTTCAAGTCCTCATCATACACCTGAACCGTAAGCATAAATTTTATACTTCATTAAAATTGTTCAAAGTAGAATTAAAGTATTTAACTAAATTTAGTTTTATCGTATAATATTTTATTCTCCATGGAGACGAAAATTAAAACTAAATTTCTCCTCACATATATTTTTTTTTTCGAGCTTAAAATTTTCGCTTTTTCAACAAGTTTAGTGGCTTTCAATCAGAATGATTACAAGCAAAAAAGTTAATTAATGGTTTACATTTCAAATTCAAGAATTACCCTACTCGTTTATCATTTGCATGATATATGATTTGATTTTTCTATTAATTAATGTTTTTGAAGAATAACTTTAAGATTTACCGTCCTTGGGGGCCATTAAAGTTAAAGATATTTTTAGAGATACTTTTTATGCCTTTTAATAAGTCCCAAAGAAATTTCACAGTAACTTAAGTTGTTGTGTAATATTTCCTTAAAAACTCCAAAAAAGGAAAGGTTTTACTGTAATTTTTCAGCTTTTACATATTTATCCTTTTATATTATTTTATTTTCATTTTTATATATTAAATCTTTTTTACAATATGCTACATCAGAATTTATGTGTATTTGAAATTTTAATTTTTGTATTTACATTACAGCAATTAAATTCACGAGCAAATGGATTATTATTGTATTTGAAATTTTAATTTTATATTTCGAAATTTAATTTTTGTATTTGCATTACAGGGATTGCATTCACGAGCTAATGGGTCATATCCCAATGTTTGCAGACCCCACCTTTGCCAAATTTTCCCAGGAAATTGGTCTCGCTTCATTGGGAGCATCAGATGAAGAAATAGAAAAATTAGCTACTGTGAGTAACAAAGATAAAAATATAATAATGTTTTGAAATTTCTTAATTTGTATTTAAATTTTGTACTCTTTGAGCTCTCAGCTAATGCATTATAAAAGAACCTCATTGCTTAAGTACAGTAATACAATTTGGATATTGCTTAGAGTTCAAGTCATAGGCTCAAAAGACTATGTTAGTTTTACATTTAATTTCAAATGGTTTCATAAGTTCAAGACTTTGCTTTTATTTCTCATTTTTTACTTGAATTGAATTATGGATTACAGAAAATGAAATACGTAAAAAAGTTTATTACAGGACTCTCTTAGTGTGATTTTCGTAAGTTTCAAAAGTAACAGCGACCAGCAAGTTGGTACTTATTATTAACAAGGAATAATATTTAATTCTCCGAAAGAAGCATATGTAAAAGCTAAGAATCGTAATTTCTGCATAAATGTTTTTGAATACTCCCACATAATATGCCGCTTAATATAATAAATGAGCCACAAAAAATGACTGGTTTGTTATTCCTATATGGAAATGAAATTCATTGAGAAATTAGAAAAATGTTATAAACAGTGCAAATATGACTATGATTTAATCTGGTATTAAATTTTATAATGAAATGCTTGTAAGTATAAATTATGTTTTTTGGTCAATACATAAACTTTTTAATATATTTGTACCTAATTAATAGTTAAGAAGGTATTGATAATATTGAGTCAGAATTTTGTTGCTGTTTTTTCCTTTTATTCTGAAATTTATTATTCTGAACATAATATTGTTATGTAAATTTATTAATAAAAATTTTATTCAAAAATACTCTCGTATGTTAAAATCCTTAAATATATATGAAATTTTAATGTATCCTAAAAATATTCCATTATTTTGTTATCTTGACATGGATTCGATTAAATCATTTCAAACATTGAATATATAAAAATACGAACAGTCAAGCTTTTGATGTTCAAATTTTGCTATTTCTTAAGCAGAGTGGGTCATATGATGCTATTTATATCAGAGGATATATCGCAAAACATATTCTTATTCTATTCTTGCTATCATCCATATCACTTTGTGGCTGCTATTATTTTTATTGCACCATAAAGAACTTTCGAAATGATGCACACAACACTAAAATATTATGATACTGTTAATTTTTCCATGCGAATTTTAACTGAGAAAGATGTAATTATTAATGGTATTTGTATTATTAAATAAAACCTTTCATCTTGTATACTGAAATCCAAGACAGCGAAACTGTGAGGAACAGGAAATTTTACAATCTTGATTAAAGTATTTTCCAATATCCGCTTAAGCCTTTTTGATTTCAATTCACACGTAAAATATTATCTTATCAAATCGTTACCAATATAGAAACTTCAAGATCTGAAACAAAGCTTGAAATAATTGGTAAGAAGGTATGTTGCATATTGCATTGTATGTAATGAGTTTTGATCCACGTTTATGTTATGCATTACAAAATAGTTAACAATTGGCTTAGAAATTTCTGCTCATATATCATGAAAACAAACTGCAAAGTTAAGATAGATGGGATGAGCGAAATAAGACAATTTTCACCAAAAATTAATAAGGATAAAATTTTAAAACTAGCTGCTACTAAATATCACCTCTAAATCAGGGAAATATATTTTTTCCGATTTGATTATACTCGTATTCATCATAGAATTTCTTCAATTGCATACATTTTTAATTTAGTTAAGAATGTTATTTTGATATTTTAGGTTTATTGGTTCACCGTTGAATTTGGATTATGCAAAGAGAATGATCAAATTAAAGCATATGGAGCAGCACTCCTGTCTTCTTATGGGGAACTTTTAGTAAGAAACATTTTTGTGTTTAATTTCAAAATATTTATAATTGATAAAAGCAAGAAAAATTTTTCTTTAAATTCTAGAATCGTATATTATTATTTTTTTAGATCTTCATTTTTTAAATTTCCTTTTTTCCAGCATTCAATGTCAGATAAACCACAACTTTTGCCTTTTGATCCAAAAATTACATCCGTGCAACCTTATCAAGACCAGGATTACCAAACTGTATATTTTGTTGCCCAAAGTTTTGAAGATGCTATAGATAAAGTTAGGTTAGTGCTTCAAATTCCAATTATTAATTTTGCAATATTTTTCATAATTTTATATTTAATTAGCTATTGTTAACTTTCAAGTGCTTTCTGTAATCTTATTTTCAATTAAAAAATAAATTACAACCATTTTTCAAATAAATGAATAATTAAAGCTAAGAGCTCATGCATAAATTATTAATAATTTATCCCTTTTTATATTTCCATTTTTGTTTCCAAAAATAGATATTTTTGTTGACGATATATCAATTTACACTATGAAATTTTCTAAAAATAGAAGTATGTTTATAAAAAAAGTTTTCCGGGTAGACGTTAAATATTGTTTAGAATATATCTTTAACTGATAGCTTATGATAATCTATATGATAGTCTTAAATAATGTTTTTTAAGCAAAAGAGTTTCTTATACTGTCATCACTTACTAATATAAAGGAAGGAGAGAAATTACTTTAAACAATTATGATTCTACATCATATCAACACATAATATGAAAAAGCAACTACAAATATATTACATTAAAAGATATAAAGGACAAATTTTACATAAAAATATTTAATACCATTAACTTAAAAAAATATAATTTTTTTTAAAAACGGTGTCTGAATTGAAATAGTAATATAGTATTTATTATAATAATATTCAATGTCATTACTGCATGCCATAATAAATTAACTCTTTTTTAATCTATCCATAAGTTTTTATTTCAAATATTACAATTGACATGATGATATAATGTAAAAACATTAGTTAATTTTCTTAAATATGAATGTAGAAAATAATTCTGAAAAAGATCTTTAAAATTATTAAATAATTGTAATTGTATCTAAGACTTACATTTATTTATTGAATTTCGGTGTGAAAAAATACTTCACACCAAAATCCAGACATGAATTTTATATCCGTTCCAAAAGTATTTAATTTCAGCTTTAAATATTATAGAATTTAACAACTGATCTAATTTTGCCATCAGTATTAAATTTATCTTCGATTACAAAATACTTCCTTTCTAAAGTATAATATCGTTTCTTATTTACTATACTTTTTATATTTAAAAATGATAAAGTTAAACATTACAGGTTATTTTCGAATCATATTTATAATAAACTGTTGAATATAATTAGGATGAAGTGTGATAAGGCTTAAAAAAGCATATTAAATTCAAAAAGAAATTCTACAATTAATTTGCAAAGGAAAACATTTATTCAAATTTTTATAATTTGTAAAATTTTCAGATTTTATTGAAACACAATATATCATTTTTTAATTTTTATGATTTATTCGTTTAATCAGTATGAAATTCTTACTTTGGAGTTAAAACAAATTTTCATGCATCTTTTTTAGATATCATAAATATATTTTTTTCAATTGAAAAAATATTTTGTACAACGTTAATCCTTTTATTTTTTTCCTTCTATAGAAATTACGTGAATAACCACATGAATCGACAGTTTAATGTCACTTATGATCCCTACACGGAATCAATAATTGAAATCGATTCTTTGAAAAAGTTAAGAATCCTCGTCGATTCTATGGCATCAGAATTTTCATCTTTATCTGCAGCAGTTCGTCGTTTCAGCTAATTGAATGAATTTAAAGAAAAATGTTCAATTTTGCAATTAAATATCAAACTTTATGCTCATGAGATATTTTAATGTATTCTGTAAAATATATATAACTCAGAAAAAAATATTTGATTCGAAATATATTATATATAATATTATATTTATGCACCCTTATTCATTAGAATTCTTGTTTAAATATCATTTGTTGAAACTATTTGAAATGGAAATTATTGATTGGAGTTGTAATCAAAGTATATAATATATTGTTGAATGATAATAAATATATATGCATGAAACTATTTAGAGTTTAATATAATTTTAAGATTTTATTTTTACATACAAAAATATTGTATTTTTTGTAAAATTATAATTTCAATTTTTGTTCAATTTCAGTAAAAATTAAAATATATACGTTGCCCATAGGAAAAATTTCAAAAAGAGAAACTATATTAATGTTTAAGGAAACAAAGTTAGTAAACATAAAAAAGTATTTCAAAAATCAATTTGGAATAATACAATACATAGCAACACATTTTTAATAATAAACAAAGTCTTTACAATTTTTTATTGTTTTCATATCAAAGAGTAAATAAGATTGGTTATAGACTATACATATATTCTTCTATTCTTCTATCATTATCAAAAATAAATTTAAACATTGTATGGTAAATTTTCATAGTAAATTTTTGTATAAAAATAATGTTTCAAATGGAAATCTTTAGTAAAATATTTTTCTTTTATTTCATTATTGATTAATATGAACACTTTTTTACTCTTTAATTAAGAATACTGCAAAAATATTTTTATATTTAAATAATTTTTATTTTTTAAAATTTAAAATTAATAAATTAATTTTAAATATTATTTTAAAATAAAAGTTTTAAAATATAAAACTTATTTTAATATTCAAAATTTATACCCACAGTTTATGGAAAGAAAACTGTTTTGAATGATTTTTTAAACTGAACTCTCTCTCTCTTTATCTTAAAATTTTTAATATTATAACCATTTACTCACTTTTATTAGAAAATTTTACGGACAGTATACGATACAATTTTCCAAATAAAAATCCACAAACATAGTGTTGAAATATGTTATTAAATTCGTGACAAATCCAAAAGTGTGTGTAATTCAATATACAAGATATAATTCTCAGTCGGGAATTCTGTCTTGTATATTTGACAAAAACATACAAATTCAATACAGTATTAATATTTTTCAATGAAATTTGGTTCTAATGTTTCACATTTTATGAGTAACATATTGAAAATAATTAAACATACAATTATTAGTTTTTAAAAATACAAATACGTTATCCCTATTAAAAAATAATATTCACTTTAATGAAAATAAGATTTAATTGATGATCAAAAATTAAAATTTTAAAAGCATTCAAAAAATATAATAAATGTCAAACAATTTTACTATTCTTACCAGAACGTGTAGTAAATTTAGAAAAAAATGTATTTTAATTTATTTTTGAAAATTTAAATTTTAAAAAGAATTATGCGTTAAAATAAAATGAGTGTTGAAAAATTATACTATTTGAGGAGTTCTTATAATAGATTCTTCATTAAAACGTTTTTTTATTGATTTTGGTATTAGTAGAACATTGTTCTTCTATCTTGAAAATTCCCACCAGAAATAGTTTCTCATTTATTTCCATACCGAAAGCCCATTTTGCTGATTTGGAGATTTTGTATTTTAATGAAAATAATTAAAAATTTAATGCTTTTATCATCGTCAATGGCACATTCTAATTAAATTGTATTGTCTAAACTACAATAGATACTAAATCTTTAATTTTGCTTAGTTGTAATTGTAATTGCTTAGTTGTAAATTTCAAGAATACTTTACATGAAATGTTCTATTACTCAAATTTAAAGATAAATGCTGTCTTATACACGATTATAAGATGTAAAAATACTTATATACCAAGAAATAAAAGAATTGAATTTTTGAAGTTTAGTCATTATTTTGAAATTTTTTTAAAGTGTACTAAATAGCATAGAAATTTATATCCTAAATATTTAAAAAAAATATTGGGAATCTGTTAAAGTTTTAAATGAGATTTAAAAATAGTTTAAATAATAACTTAAACCTTTTATTTATAATGTATATTCAATGTTATTTCTTTGTTTTTGAAAAGATGAGTGGTATTTAACTGTAAGACAATGTCACATGGATACATTTATCACCAGAGCAAGCAGAGCATTTCTTTATTTTAAGATACAATATCTTTTAAGAACATATAACATAAATAATAAAAATAAGAAATATTTTTCCTTACTTTTTAAAAATGTTATTCTTATTATTATTTGAATTAAAAAGAAGAAAAATTATTGTTATTTAATCGTAATGATTAAAAATTCTGTTTCATATTTTGCAGAAAAAAATAGCTACTTCAAACTTTGTATGTATATATTATTAAAAGAAATAGCAACTTTTGATAAATAAAAACGTGTATTATTGTTCCGAATAAATTTTAAGTAAATTTATTAAAATATACATTTATTCTTTGATTTAAAACTAAACTAAGGGCTTAATTAATCAGAATCAAAAGATTAGAACGAAAATTATTAAAGTTTGCTTTCTGTTAGTAAACAGATAATAATATAAATATAATATATTTATTCTTACTCAATTATAGCATCATTTCTACAAAAATAAAAAACTTTACAAATAACAATAAACATTTTGAAATTTAATTATTTCTCGCATTTTGGACTAACAAACTAATAAATGTATTACTTTTTACTATGCTTCTTGTTAATTATTTTTGTTGTAACAAACACAAATAATAAGAAATATGTTATTGTTAAATGTGAATTGATGTTTTAATTATGGAAATACAAGTACTATTGAATAAAACACTAATGAAATTTATAATATAATGCTTAGGTAAAATACATGATAAACAGGGCAATTTGAAGAGCCACAAAAATAAGCATTTTATTTATTAAATCTGCAAATAATTAAAATATCAAATGCAATGTGTGATTTTGCTATCACTCTTTCCAATAAATATAAAAATTAAAAACAAATTAAAAACGACTGTACATATTTGCATTGTAATTTTATATCTGATTTTTAGATGAATGAATGGAAATGAATGTTTTGAGTATCAATATTTACATTTTTCCATAAAGTAATTACATTTTTATTCTATTTTGTGACATGCAAAGTCATAAATAATAATTATATTAATAATTATTCAAAAAAATTTACAACATTATTTCAACTAAAGAAGAGTTATAAAAATTACAATGTGACAAATATGCAAGAAAGTGAATTAAAATTGCTTATAAACTCGAAAAGAGCTTATAGTTAAGAACAGAAGTCATTTTTTTATATTCAATAGTAATTTAACAAGATAATAATTTTATCCTGAGTCTATCAACAAACTTTTTAAATTTATAATCTTGTTTTTAGGAAATCTAAGAAGCATGTTTTTGCATTTCTTTCTTACTAGAAATTTAAACAGAAATTCATCTAATTTATTCGAATTTAATCATTCTATTCCAATTATGGACAAATTTTATTTCTAGTTTAATCTTTTCTGATTAAAAATTCCATAAAATTTAATAATTTTTAATTTTTTTATATAAAAACATTATAATTTTAACTGGCATGATAGAATATGACACAGATATTTAATAAAATTTATATGAGTATTAAATATATCATTTTTATATTTTTGTCTATTTCTTAATTTAAATATTCTATGCACACAATCTGCAGAAATTTTTACCTAACATATATATGCCTTCTAACTAAAGGTAGAACATTTTATTTTGTGTAATATACATAAACAATAAGCATACAGCGCGCAAACAAAATACTCTATGAGTAAAACTCAAGTTATAAACTTCATTAACATGTTTGTTGCTTTAAGTTTTCTAATATAAAATATGAATCTAGTACATTCCAACTAATTAATAGCTTAAAATTCATCTAAGGTTTAATATTTTTAATATGTTCCATTAAATGTTTTTCATAATTTAAAAAAATCGTACTCTTATATATATAAGAAGTTTTGATAAATTCTATAATTTCTTATAACTGCATGAAATGATCTTACTTTAAAGAAGGGCAAAAAGGCTTAATATTCAATATTGTTATTCACTTAATTTCTATTTTCCGCGTTATATTTATAATAAACCAGATTAAAAAATAAAAAAATCTGTTTTGAGAAATCCCTTATCCAATTCATCAATTTTGAATAATTTTAAATTTTAATCCCGATATTTTTAAGAATGAAGTACAATACTATATATCAACGAAATTATTTCTAATAATAATTAAGAATACAAACACTAGCATAAAAATGTATACATATCTATGATATTATAGTCAATATAAAATATTTTAAATTACCTATTAATATATAAAAATATTGGAGATTTTATAAGTAATAAAAATATATTAAAAATAATATTTTTACTTCAAAACTGCAATTTTTTTTTAAATGAATGCTTTTAATTATCATATATCCAATTCTGAAAGTTTTAACCTTACTTAGAAAAGTGCAAAATAATTAAGATTGTTTTAATTATTTAATATAAAAACATGATAGTAACATGATTTAATATAAAACATGTATTAAGATTAAAATTTTAATTATTATGCAAAATCATGGAATCAGAAATAAAATAACTTCTTCAGAAAATATATGTAATTAATTTGTGATGTATTGCTTCGGAAAATGATTTGTTTCTTACATATCGTAGCAAAACAAGTTTAATGTAAAATATATGCTTATTTCCCATAAATATTGATATTTATTATAAAGATAAATATTCAAATGATAAAAAATTCATTATTAGATTATTGAGAATTACATAAATAAAATATAATTATTTTAATAGTTTTCTATATTAACATTAGTTTTAAAAAGCAACTATGGTTTTACAAAATATTTTAATATGCATATGTTTTTCATTAAAATATTTTCAATTTTTATTAGAAGTGAAATTTACTGGAGTTTCCAATGGCATTTCAGACAAAGATAAACAGTTATTTATAGAATCACATGATGTTGTGTTTTTAAACCCTTTCAATTTCCGCTTTTTCAATGGTACAGAAGCAATCAGATCACTGTAGTATACGGAAAATGATTCCAAGATAGTGGCACTAAAATCAAGACAAAATAAAATCAATTAAAGTTTAAGAAAAGTTTATTATTTTAAAAAAATAGCAAATAATAATAAAATCCTTTAATAATAATAATAAGTTTTATCTCAAAGAAATTAAGTAATGACAATTTTTTCATTAAGCAAAAGCATTTTACACTTATATCATCAATTTTTATGTATGACACATAATGATATAAAAATGATGGTTACCTAATTAAACAATGATTATTTTCTAATTTTTAAGATAACGCATTTAGACCATATGAATTATAAAGCTGAAATAATATGTAAGACTTTTAATAAAATTAGAATGTAATGGACATTTTCTGAATGACTTATTCAAAAATTCAGCAAAATTGAATAAAAAAAAGAATAACTCAACTGATGAAATCATTTTTGAGTCTCAATTTTACTTAATTATTTATAATTTTCTTAAAAACTAAATGCTCATTCAGAACCTAAAATTTTAAATAGATACCGAATAATTAAAACATCCACATATGAGATATGAATCTAATCTCGGAACAATTGAATTGAAACAGAATTTTTTATTCAGACGCTAACTCAACAGCTTTGAGAAGAATATGGGTTATGAACTTCCGTTTATCGATAAAAAATAAAGAGTATAAACATCTGACGAGATCAGAAATCATTTCCAGTGTATTAAACACAAACTTGAATAGATGGATATATCTTAGTTATTAACAAAAGCTCTAAACCTAATGCAGGTCAATTGTAAGAAATTACAGAAATCATCAGAAATTGGCAACTGAATATGAAGTTTCAACCTTAAATGTGCTATGTGAAAGATATAACTTAATCAGGATTTGTTTTTTTATACAATCGCAGAAAGTTTCAAAATGTTTCATAGATCATTGCATTGTCACAATTGCACCATAATTTATTTTCTTATCATATTATCATTCTCTGATCTTGTTATGATACATTATAATACACGTTGATAAGTGATATCAAATTTTGAAATTGAATTTTGTCTTAAATGTTATTAAAGTGTGATCTCTATAAATTTATTCCAAACCATATAGCTCGATGTATCAAATAATCGAAGAAATTTTATTGCTATTAAATAGACTTTGCAGACAAGAATTATGTGAGCAAAACTGAATTTTCGCAATTTTAAATTCATTGTAAAGACTTGTTCCTTAGAAATAACAACTATTTTTGTTATAGAAGTCTAGAAAGACTTGCAATAAACAAGAGTATTGCTAAAATATGTTTTATATTAGTGTATAAACTGAACATAAACTTTCTTGAGCCATTTAAAAAAATATGCATAACATTCAGAAATGCGATGCAGCTACAAAACTTATCCCACAAAAGTAGTGTCACAAATTTTTTTTCCTACAGTGTACTTTTAAAAAGTAGAGCAGGATTAGGTAATACTGGGGTTTTAAATTATAATATCCTCAAACAACGTAAAAAATAATCTTTTCAAATTTCTCAATTACTTATATATAATTATATAAGCTTTAACTACATTGAAGATCCCTTATACAATTAAGAAATAGAGAACACAATAAAAAATTAAACAACTAAATAAACTTCAAAACTTATTAAACATAGGAATTTTAAAGAAGGTATGAGTAAATGGTCTGTTCATTATTTATTTACTTCGAATAACATAAATTTGATTTATTTGATGTGGTTGTGTCATACAAAATTGATTCAGTATACTAACCACAAGCATCCATATCATTACTTATCACTGCCAAATTTGGTTCTTATGCTTGCAAAACTTAACTTTAGAATTTTCTAGAAAATTTAACCTGTATGCAATAAATTTAAAAAATCATTTGGCCCTCCATTATGATATTTATGGAGAACCGAATGATTATGCAGATTATGCAGACAACGATCGGAGACCCTCACGGATATTGTTCACCGATGAAGATACCTTTTCACGGAATGATACCCTTAACCAGCACAATATGCATGTGTAATCAAGTGGTCCAAGTCACATGGTCATCCAGTCATTAACAACATTTCAGCGTAAACATCTGAGCTAGAATTATTGGTCATATGCTGATCGTTCCACCGTAATTCCCGAACGCCTTTACGGGACTTCATAAGTAAATTTTTCTTTTTTTGGAAGAAGAATTTCTCCTGTTAGTGGATATTTCAGCAACGACACCCCTCAACATGTGGTTCTAACATGATGAGGCTCTCATACATTTCCACTGGAATCTATGTCAGTTTCTAGATTTGACATATCCAGCTCACTAAATTGACATAGGTGGTCCTGTATTTTGGACACTGCGATACCCGGATCTATGCCTCCAAGAATTCTACCTCTGGGGATACGTAAAGTGTGTGGTATACGCAACCTGTTCCATCGGACATGGACATCATGGAGCGTATTGCTGAAGAGACAGAACGTAGCCAGGAGACTCTTAGCCAATTCGAACGAGTTCGCGATTCCATGCTGCGCTGATGTGAAACAACTAATGTGGTCAATTTTGAGCACAGACTGTTTGATTCGTATATGGTACTTTTTTGTTAAATAAAGTTTTTTACAGTGTTTACTATATTTTTTAATTGGCAGTCTCCATGCAATTTCATTGTCACCATTGTGTTTCCGACTCTCTGTTTCTATGTAATTCCTGACACAACTATACGTGTTCAACATTACCTTTTGTGACACCCTGTGTATGACTAATTTTCAATCAAAATTATAAATTATTCTAATATAAAGTATATTTAATATAAAATTAAATTATTTCATATTTACTTACATATATTTTTTTCAAAATAAGAATGATACGTCCATGTTTCATTACTGAGGAACGTAATCAGTAACAAAGTAAGAGAAAGGGAACCAAATATGACTTAAAATATTTAAAACGTCATTTAACAAAAGTTTTGACATGTTATCTCAACCAGGGAGGATAAAAAATATGCTTCATTAATCAATATCTATTTTTACATTATTCAAACTATAATGATAAATGTGAGCCATTATAGTAACTTTATAATTGAAACAAAATGTTAACCTACCTCAGTGATTCTGAATGTTCGTAATTTTATTAATCCTTAAAAAATGCAAAAAAAAAAGTTTAATGAAAAATATGTCACAAAGAATTTTTCAACAGAAAGCCAGTTGATACTCTTCACTGATTATCTTTTCATACATACTCCATATACCTACCGGAACAGAACTTGACCACTTTTTTGATCTTCGGGTGGTATCCAGAGTAACTTTGCCATGACTTTCGGATGACCATCAGTATGCGTGATAGCCGAACATGGCACCGATTGCATTCCTCTAGCATCCAAGAAAGAGCCAATTCTCTTGTGAGTTTCCGCGTCCATTGCCACAATGAAAAATCCTTTGAAAGGGGCACCTCTGATTTTAACTGAAAATATTTAAAAAAAAATTATGATATTGTTTATAATAAAAATAATGATGCCTTAAAAACTTAAAAATTTAAAATTTACTTCGATTTTTATACTTGATGGTTTTGCGCTTGCTCTTCGTGTCTCTTGGAACAATTGAAAAGAGAAATAAGAAATCCAAAGTATGCATATATGTTATAAAATAATAATTGTTAAGCACATATTTTACTTTTAGCTTTAATTTAATTCTGCATGAGAACTTTTTCAAATCTTTCTATTTTCACTTCATTTTTATGAGTGACATTTTTGTTTTTGTTCCAAATTATATTCCATTACATAATCCATGCATTTCTTTTTTATTTTTCAAAGTAGAATTATATTATATAATATTTATTAATGTGTACTAGTATTCTTAAATATAATTTAAAATAAGTGTAAGATTATAAAAAAATATATATTTTAATTTTAAAAAAATGGCAACTTGATATATGATTCACCATAATATCAAATAATATGAGAAAATTTGAATTAAATATTATTAAATCAAATTTAAATCTCTCAAACATGAAAAAATTGAATATTGAAATAAATTATTATATTGAAGTATTATCTAAGAGAAATCATGGCTACTAGAACAATGAGCATTTTTGTAAATTTTCTAATTATGAAAACTATTATCTTAAAAATATTAGTTTATTTTGTTAAATAAAACACATAATCCCTTCATAATTTTAACATTAGCATTCTATTCTTAGTTACAGTTTATTGAAAGTTTCAATAATAAAGCAAGGAAAACACATTATCATGTTTATGGATATCATTACATTAGGAAAATAAAGATTTCCCTTGAAATCTTTATGGCAATTGCTAAAAAAACATTTTATTTGATGTTACGTGGATATAGTAAATTATAAATAATTTGGTATAAAGTCTAAAATGGTAAAATATGTTTTCAAGATAAAAAGTAAAATCTAGAAATCTATAAAAATCAAAATATTTGGTATAAGCTATACATAGTTTTATTATTAAAAAAAAGTTTGTACATTTTAATAAATTTAAAGAAGAGAATTATTAAAATAAAAGAAATTAAATTACAAAAAGTTAAAAAAAGAAAAAAAGAATTATGTAAACAAATAATTTTCTTGAAAGCAAAATGCTTAAGGTTTAATTGGAAGATCTGGAAAAATGAAAAATGCAATTCAGTTTTCCGGAAGCACATATTTTTCATAGTGTATGAAATAAAGAATTTTTAATGAAATTTCTATGCAAAGGTGTGGCTCATTATAGTCCTTTAAATATAAATCGATTCTTAAAGCAATATGTGATTTAGACTTACAAAAGTTCTCTTAATCTATTATATATTCTTTATATATTTTTCATCTGGTAAAATTACACTTTATTAAAAAAAAAAAAAAAAAAAAAAAAAAAAAAAAACTTTATTCATTAAATGATGAAATCACATATCGATCGCTTTCAAATATAAAAACGGTTGAATAATATATTATGTTAAATTATTTACCATGCTTTTTAAGGAAACACCGGCGAGACTTGAATAAATAAATTGAGCATGGCGAACAAATTTCTCTGAAAAATCTGGCTGCAGTCTTAAAAAGTACACAAAATTCTATTTTATTATCATCAATATTAAATTTCTTTTCAAATTTTCCTGAAAATGCTAGGGGTTTTTTCAATGCTAAAATACATTTTTACCAAAATAAAGTTGATAACAAAACCATAAATTACTGTAGCACTAATTTGATATAAAATATGTTTTTGCGTTGGATATTAAATATAAATTTTATGGTGCTGATAATCAAAATAACACTTTTACTAATCACTATTTCTTTGAATATTTTTAAAATAACAAATAAATTGGAACACATTTTGTAATTTTAAAATTATATCTATGAACATTGTGTGTTTGTGGTTATATTATGTTTCATTCATATATATATTGCATTTATTTTAAAACAAATTTTTCTATTTAATTAAAAAATTAACACAGTTTTATTCACCAAGTATCAATTTAAGTTTTCAATAATTTAAAAATACAGATAAATTCGTTTCGTTAAACAGAAAATCGTTACTATTACAAATGTGACAAAAATAAAAGAAAGGATTTTGAACCACCTCTCTCAACTGAAATCACGTTTCTACAACATCCATCTCAGTCATCATCGTAGAATAGGTCAAAGTTGTATTTTAATGTGTTATTGTTGAGATTTTTAATCCATCATTTTCTTGATGGGAAAGGTGGAGCAATTATGGAAATTTAAGTTTCAATTTTCTCTTCAGATCATGGTTTATGATGTGAAAGGAAATTAAGTAAGTGTTTAATCTTCATAAAGCATCGTGTTGTCAGCGAGAAATTGATTTTGATTATATACCTTCATTTCTTTGTCATATAATTGCCTAAGTTAAACATCTGAGATAATTGAAATCCGTTTAAATTCACAGTTTAAGTTTTTCGAAATTGATGGAGTAATTTTCTTTTTGTATAATCATTGGTAGTTAATGTTTTTCAGCATGAAATTTTAAACCGCAGTGGAAAATTTCACTTACAGTTTAATTTCACGTTACTTAATTAGTTTTTAAAAACCTCTGTATCAGGAGGAAATTAGTCACATGATTAACTAATAACCTCCTGACCTTTCCTGCTTCTGTGGTAAAATAAGAAATAATGATAAAAATGAATGTTAAGCATTCAATATTTGTTTTCAACTTTAAGCTTTATTCTTTGATCAAATCTATCTTTGTCATTTAAACAAGCAATTTACATAAATAATTTGCTGTATATATTAATTATTTTTAGGAAAAAATGTAATTTTATTAATTCACTTTGAGAAAATCCATTATATTTACGTGAAGAAACCACTTTCTGCCAGGTGTTTCATAAGTGTTTATAGATATTATGCAGAATAATTTGTTAAATGCAATTCGGTTAATTAGTTTCTCATATCAGATCTAAGCATCAGAATTCAAAATCTCGTTTCTGAAAATTTATTACTTTGAACTCAGTACGAGAAATTGGAATATTATGAACCGTACAACTGGTGTTATATCTTGAAATATCTCCACAAAAATCAATTCACTGGGCTCTTGCGAAATCACTATAATATGCATAAAAAACCATCAAAATTAAACAAAACTCAGAATAGAATTGAATTTTCAATTAAGAATCTTGCTTTTATTAAATGAAAACAAATTGCCATAGAATGTTCGAGCAATTATATTTTTGTTACCATCACAGGAACTTTGCGTCATTAGTTAGTTTCGGTTGAATAAACTAACTGTGAAAACTATGCCAATTAAGTTCCATGTTTTTTTAAAAAAACAAAACAAATTTGTACAATGATGTTTCAGCAATTAGCTTTGTTTCCATTTAGAAAATCTTCGTCATTTGACAGCTTTGCTTGAATAAACTAAATGCTTCAAATAAATCTGTTAAATTATTTTGAATTTTTAAATATATGTGTATTCCCTAAGAAATAGAACTCAATTTGATAGAATGTAATAAAGTATTTATTTTATAAAGCATATTTTAATTTACAACTTACTTAAAATAAGTTTGCATATGAAATAAAAACTCATTAATTTTATCTTAAAATCAATTTCATATGAATTAAGTAATTCACAAGAAACCTATTGAGGTGATCATAAAATATTATAAATTTATAAACTTTAATAGGAAAATTGAATTAAATACTAAAAAAACCTACAGAAGCAGTTTACAAAATTTTAAATAAATATTAAGCAGTGTGAATAATGTTCTGCATTTTCCAAATACATTTTTTCCTAAAATTTGAAGCCAGAAAATAATTAAAAATATTTTTAATTTAAAGCTTATTGCAATTATCTTAGAATCAGAAATATACAATATTAATCAATTTTATAAACTGATACAGATAATATCTCATAATGCATAAATCAAGATATTTTATAAAATGATATATTTTTTCTTATTACTATTAACAGTAATAAATGTTTTACAATTTATGAAGTCCTGCATGGAACCTGTCATAAGTGAGTTTATATATTTTACCAGTATTGAAATCATTTTTGATATCATCATTAAAAGAGGAGATATTGTAGATACCAATATCGTTTAGAATTTATAATTCGAATTAACTAAAGAGAAAAAAAAAATATGTTTCAATTTCTTCGCGATGTGTTTTTATTTCTCAATTTATTTGTGTAAAAAATGCAAATACATTTAAATGGCGATTATAAGATAAATAATAAAAAACATTTCTTCGTTAATCTGACCAACATACCAATTAAATAAGTCCTTTAACTCATTTTGATTTTCATAAATATGGAATGAGAATTTTATTTATTATATTAGAAAAGTGATAAATTATTCCCATATTGAATGGCGTCTTCCCTCCCGCATATCCAACTTTGTTAGTCATATCTTGTAACCGAACAATTACAAGGAATGAGATCTAAATTTGTATGTTAGATTTTTCAACACATATATTAGTTTGGGGAAAAAGAAATCCATTATTTTTACGTGAACTTTTTGTAACTTCTTTCAGATTCGCTTTGTAAAAAGGTTTAAAATAGTTTTCATGTAGATTTTAAGGTCTTGTGCGAAGCTACGACTGCAGACATGCTGATAATTTTTGATATTTTATAGACATTCTCGACGATGTTGTATCCATGCGAGGTGCATCTTTATCATCAAAATACCCAAACGGAATCGACGAAACCAAAATAGTGCGTAAATGGTTGTTACAGTCATATATAGGACGATAAACACTTTTGACAATTTTAGCCACCTGGTTAGCATTTTCGCCATTATAAAAGAAAAACTAAAATGTATCGAATTTTCTGATTGTTGTCTTCTATTTTTAAAACCTTGTACTCGTAACTGAATTAATCAAACAAAAAACCGTAAGAGAATATTTTAGGGTCAAATGTCACCTTTCCAACGAGCATAAATTTGAAATTGTTTGATAGATACCTTACGAGATAGCGATCACTACAGGCGTCTACCGAAAAATAATGGATAACTTTTTCCCCAACCTAATATTTTAAGCTGATTTTAAGAGTTTGTTTACTTTAGTAGAACGTAATCAAGCAGAATAAGCTGCTTTACTCACTTTTTTTTTTAACTTGTAAGCAAACAATATTGCTTATAGAGAAGCAGTGTTGGATACTTTAAAAGTTGAAGCAACAGCTTTCAACTATTGGAGTATCCATTATTTGACGTTAAAATGTATGCTGTTCGTAATAAAATTTTGAGATTCACTGTATATTTCCTAAGCTTTTTTTCCGAAATTAAAGTAATCTCAACTTGACTCTGTTCATAATTTTGAATTCAAGCAAGTGAAAACGAAAAATTCATCTAGAAAATTAAGAATATGTTACAGAAAAAATTCAAGAAGCGCTTTTTAAAATAAATTCAAAGTACTAAACCAAATAAGCCGTAACTGTATGAAGAAATAGAAGGTGAGTTATTAAGAAGTAAGTTATTAGGATACATTATGACATAGCAGTGGGAAAATGCTGTATAAAATCTTTCAGTCATTAAAATTCCCCATGAAATTTGTACAGCGCAAACAGTATTAGTCAGTTCTCATGTTAAAGAAGCTAATAATATTTTAGAATTGAGTACTATATATTATGTACTATATATAGTACAAATGTATTACACACATTGGCTATTACACATAATTAGTTTGCATTACGGCTGATTCATGTAATATCGAGGAGAGAAGAATTTTCAATATTTTGTTTACTTGTGTTGCTACATTTGTAGTTGACATTCATTTCAAATTTAAGTAAATTTTTGAGAAATGGCAATGGAAAATATCATAAAAGGAAGAATTAAACAAAAATTTTCAAAAAAGGTTAGATTAAAAATTGTTACGAAATTAAAAAAAATCTTGGTGTCTGATTTGCAATAAAAAGTTCCTGAATTTTAGATTGTTTTAACTTATATAAAATTGAATTTTCTAAAATATTTTGCATGAAATTTTAGGATACAAAATTTACAGTGGTATTTATAATAAAATGAAGTATAATCATAATTTCATATGGTATAATATTATTGAAAATATTATACAGAAAAAATCTGTTAATTTAAAATAATTACTTTCTGAAGCAAATGGCACTGATCTAAACTAATTTAAAATTCTTTTCATGTGTTCAATTATTACACCTAAAGCATTTGGTAATGAGAAAAAATACCATAGAATATTAATAAATTTTACAGTTTCAATATAAAAAAATTGTTTCTTTCATTGTGAATAGTTAAAACCTCGTTTTCATCACCGTGCTCTAGATTTAATAGTTTATTTACCATTAAATCCGCTTACAACTAATACGTCCTTTTTTGAATTTTTCAGCATTAGATGAAAAAAACATGGTAATTTCATACAAAAAACATGGTAATTTCATACAAAAAACATGGTAATTTCATACAAAAAACATGGTAATTTCATACAAAAATAGATAAAATAACAAACTTAATCGCTTATTTGGATATTTTCAACATAGTTCTTCAAAAATATCAATTTTTCTTCGAACAATTTTGAAATAGATCATCAGGATAGGGAAAAATTTTTACTTCATCAGATTCATTTCCAATAATTTCTTTGCATCGATTACCAAATGATTTCGAAGTTTGACATCCAGTTTGGAAATTACCTTTCCAACTGATTTTTTATAATAAATATTTTTCGCACATTTTAAATGACCAAAATCAAATGGATTCATGCTATTTTTAAAAACACATTGTTTAATTTTCCGCTAATGGAACAATATTATTTTTTTTTCTTTATATCCTCCTCATCATCAAGTTACCAATTGACAGATATCGCCTTTATTACTCATGTTTTATTTGCCTTGATATTTTTAGAATATATTGGTTTCAGTTACTTTCTAATGATTAACCCTATAAGGTCAGGTGTGTCCGAATTCGGCACTTACCTCCAGAATCATTTTGCCTCAAAAGCTAAGTGAGTTATTCCACTATAGCCCATTGTGACGTTTTCGGCATATTCGTATCTGCCGACAGCAGTAAGTGTTGCTTTTAGATAAGGAAAAAAAAAATTCTTTCCTTACGTAAAATAAATTGTTGACCATAAAGGGTTAAAAAATTTAACTTGTCAGTTCCATTGTAGTTTGTACACAAGAAATTATCAGCCCTTCTTCTTCCATTTCTTTACGTCTATGCATTTTTCACCTTTAATTGCCATTGTTTTGTCCAGTATGAACTAATACAGATAACAAATTTCTTCTGAATATGCATATCAAGAGAACGCAGTTGACTTGTCTTTTCCATTTATACACTACTGGCAATTAAAATTGTTACGCCAGGAAGAAATGCAGATAACAAAATGATATTTATTAGACAAATATATTATACTAGAAATAACAAGTTATTACATTTGGCTGGATAATTCCTGAGAAATCAGTATCCAGAACAACCACCTCTGGCAGTAATAACAACAGTTATACGCCTGGGCATTGAGTCAAACAGAGATTGGATTGCATGTACAGGTACAGATGCCCATGCAGCTTCAACACGATGCCACAGTTCATCAAGCGTAGTGACTGGCGTTTGGTGACGAGACAGTCGCTCGGCAACCATTGACCAGACGTTTTCTATTGGTGAAAGATCTGGAGAACATGCTGGCCAGGGCAGCAGCCGAACATGTTCCGTATCAAGGAAGGTCCGTACAATACCGGCAACATGCGGTTTGAAACGTAGGGTTTCGCAGAACTCGAGAAAAGGGTAGAGCCACGGGTCGTAACACTCCAGAAATGTAACGTGCACTGTTCAAAGCACCGTCAATGCGAACAAGAGGTGACCGAGATGTGTATCCAATGGCACCCCATACCATCACGCCAGGTGATGGGCCGGTATGACGATGACGAATGAGCTGCCAGTGTGCGTTCACCACGATGCCGCCAAACACGGATGCGACCATCATGATGCTGTACACAGAACCTGGATTCATCTGAAAAGATAACGTCTCGCCATTCATGCGCCCAGGTTCGTCGTTGATCACACCATTGAAGGTGCTCTTGTCTATGACGCAGTGTCAAGGGAAGACGCAGCCATGGTCTCCGAGCTGAGAGTCCATGCTGCTGCAAACGTCGTCGAACTGTTCGTGCAGACACTTGTTGAACGACCCCGTTTCTTGACTCACGGCTCGTGACGTGGTTGCACGATCCATTATGGCGATGCTGATAATATGCCTATCTTCTGGACTGCTCATGATAGGTGGCCGTTGAGATCCCGCATGGCGTTCCGTATTACCGTCCTGAACCCATCGATTCTATATTCTGATAACATTCATTGGATCTCGACCGACGCGAGCAGCAATACTGCGATAAGGTAAACCACAATCCCGGTACGCTACAATTCGACCTTTATCAAAGTCAGAAACGTGCTGGTACGCATTTCTCATTCTTACACGAGGCATCACAACAACTTTTCACCAGGCAACAACGTTCAAATGCAATTTTTGTATGAGGAACCGGCTGAACAATTTCCTCATTTAAACACAATGTAGGTGTAGCTACTGGCGCCTGCTTTGTCTGAATGCGCTGAAAAGCTAATCATTTGCATATCACAGCACCTTCTTCCTTTCGATTAAATTTCACGTCTCTAGCATGTCGCCTTCTTGGTGTAGTAATTTTAATGGCCAGTAGTGTATTTTAGTACGCATCAACAACAACAGGAGTTGACTTTTCTTCATCTCAAATTGCATTAAAAAATTATATGATTTTCATGTAAAAAAAACCCAACTATCACTAAATTTAAAATTATTATTGCCCATCATAATTTTTCTTATTTTTTCTAAAAACCTTAGATTAATTATTTTCAAATTTTGTGCTCTCCTTTCAAGAAATCATTCTAGGCCAACAACAACAGATATTCATTTACAGCACTTGTAAATCTTTTCCATTTACTGTCTATTTCTCTTTTTTCTTCAGAATCATCTCAACACCTTTTCTTTAACAAAAATTTAACTATCATTGACTATGAAATCTTGTACTTGTAAGCAAAAACATAGCTTAAATTTTATCAATTTCGGAAATTATCTCAAGACTCTTTTCAAAAGCAGAACAATCAAAATTCAAGACTTTATAACCCTTTCAAAGCTTACTTCAAGCGATAAATAATAAGAACAAAGGTATTGATTGTATATGCGACGAAATGATAGCAGATAATAGATATATGGCCATTTTTGTTTCATTCTTCCGCCCTCTGATGAGAACTTTCGAAAGAGATTGAATATATATCTATCTTTTCTTCAGCTTCTGTCAAACATATTGGACAATGGCAATTTAAAAACATCACCTAAATTTTATGATAAAAAAGCAGCTAGTCATTCCGATTACCAAGCTTCATTGTCCAGCTTCAAAGTAAATGTTTCTTTGCATTTTTTCTATAAAATATTGTGGGGAGAAAAAAGGCAGGGTATGAAAATGAAATTTTCCCAATTTTTCTTTTGGTTTCCTTTTTTTATATAAAGGAAGGAAAACAATATGCACTACATATTTTATAGATATTCAGAATTATTATTGTAAGCAGTCAAAATTTATCAAAAAAATATCGCTTTCAGATGGTTTAGAGTTCATAGAAATTCTCTGCGTGATTGAAAAAAATGCCGGTATATATACATATATGTTTATCATAATCGACAGTGTTATTAAACACTAGTTTCTTTGCAATAAGTTGAAATAAAATTAATACAATGTCATTACACACTATTAAACAGACATATATTTTCTAATATAATAAAAAGCATATATTCATCTAATTAAATAAAAAAAATAATGATAAAAAATAAATAGTTAAATTTTTGCCATAGTAACTTGAATTATATAATGAAGCAACTTTTGTATTAATTCTTCCGGATATGTCTTAATTATATTTTGGTGTTAAAAATACTATGATGAATGTATTCTTACGAGAGATATTGATAAAGCAGATTTGATAAAACCAAATCACGAGCTTGTTCTAGTTATTAGTAGTCAGTTTAGCCCCTTTTCTATTGCAAGGAAATTCAAATTTTCAATTTTTTAAATAAGTTTTAAAAAAAAAATTCAACTTATTAGGCTGTAAGAAATTAAATTGTTTAAAACTCTCTTATAACAGTGAGATCCAGCTACTAAAATTCCTGATCAAATAATTTGAATGTCAATTATTTCTAATATATGATTTATAAGTATTTCTTTTGAGAAATGTAAAAGTCAAATTGTAATATTAAAAGTCATATATGTTGAAAAATTTCAGGGATTTAATTTCCAAATTTGTTTTATAATGTCAGTTATTTATTTTATTTCTTAAAAATTATTTGGCAAAGTTAATGTTGTAAAATGTTTATTTTTATAAATGTTTTAACTATTTCCAGTACAGAAACTTATATTAAATATTCAATTTCGTTTTTAAATTCAAGCCGTTTGTCAAATCATTTCTTAACAAACATTTTGAAACTAATTATAAATTATTTCAATTTTATATGATATGTAAAAAACTACTCAATATATACATATTGTCTGAGCAAATAATTGAAAATGGAGATAATTCCTAATAGTTTTAAATGAGATGTGATCGTATATCCAAGGCTAATAAACATTATTTATGCGATTGTTTTAGTACCATTTACAACAAAGAGAGAATACAGCTGGAGCGTGTGGATGTGTTTATTGAAATTAATTGAAAAAGTATATGATTTCTGATAGAATATGCAAAGGAGGTTTGAAAATTTTCGAAATGTTATCTCGAAGGGAGGTCGCGCTTTAGTCAGCCATCACTGATCGACGACGATTCCGTCGAGGTCCTATTAAAACAGTTTTTTTTTTTATATTTTAAGACTGTGATATCAAGATTGGGGAAATGCTTTATTCAGTCCAACACACCATTTTGAGCACATCCAGCAACTAGAATTGATATGAAAATATTTAAGATATGTGCAACATGAGTAAAAGAGATTTTAAATACTCGATATTTGCTTGCACGTTACGAAATCTAATCTTTTTAAACCAGTTGATAATTAGAAATAAAAGTATGGATTACACATATTAAAGCATAATAAGATAAAAGACATATTGTGAACATAGAAAATCTACTTGGTTTATATTTCTAAATCGTGGTTGAGCATAAATAATGGAATGCTGTGTAAATGATTGGACATTCATGAGCCAATACATTTTGAGCTCTAGAAATCAAACAAAATAAATTTGGAGTTGTATTGTCAAGAATTGACTAATTTAAAAACAGTATTTTAAAAAAATACCAATTATATCACTAGGAAAGAAATCATACTACATGCCAATCCTAGACCACAGGTTCCTTTAAGGACTGACTCGTCAGAAGCTTGAATAACTAATATTGGAAATTTTGCTTACTCCATCTTTCTCTCTGGACATAGTAATCTCTCTCTGATTATCATTTATTTTTGTCCTTACAAAATATTTTGCAGAGCAGAAATTTGAAAAAAATATGATTAATTCAATTTTTTACTCACAAGGTAAAGGATTTTTTTAAAAATAGGATATATAAATTGATATAACGCTAACACACAAAAAATCATAAATAATTACAGCAGCTAATGTCATTCAATATTGTTTAGTTAAATAATCAAGAAATTTATTTTGCTTAGTAACAGGAAAAAGGAAATTTCCCGGTTGACCAAATATGTTTTTCTTTTAATGCTTCATAAAAAATTATAGATTAAAAATAAATATTAATGCATTAATAACTTCAATTAATATAACTCACATTAATAGTACAGATAAAAAAATATTTTAATGTGTAGTTGAATATGTCCTTTAAGATTCTGTGTGATTTATTTTGTGAACTGAATTTCTCTCTAAGTCATAAAGCATACTTATTATTATGGATCTATACATTTCATTTAAAAAGCATACTTCATATAATAAATATAATCTCCAATATTATTTTATATTATGCATAATACAATTCAAATTTCTTTATAAATATGTAAAGGTCATTATCTTTGTTTTTGAAATAAACAAGAATTTATGAGAAATTAAATCCGCATATTATAAAAAAAGATTATATTTGTGCTTTTAAATCTTAATATTTTAATATTGATTAATATTATGTATTTTTTCATTTTCTAATACCCTAGTAAAACATGTAAGCCAAAAGCAAATAATAAAAAAATTATCTTTTTGACATCAATAATATATAAAAATAATTTCATTAACTATCCATATCCTAAAACTAAATATTAAATACATAGATTGCATATTACATGAATAAAGAAACATTATATTTTAAAATATAATAAAATTAGAAAACTATATACATAATATATTTGTATAAAATTACTTTTGTTAAACAAATGCATTTAAATTTCGTCTTCTAAAGAGTTATTTAAAAATCCAATAATTTAATTTGATAGCAATTTTAAAATGATTCTAATAATCATTTCTGAATAAAAGATCTTATACAAATTCAAATGCTACATAATTTGTATAACAGTAAAAGAGATAAATATTTTTATGAGGTTTAATATAAAATACATATTTTCAGTAATTTTATGAAGTAGCAATTCATTAAATAAAAAATTATACCCTTAAATACTTAATACCATCTCACCTTTAATTTTTCTTCGCTTGGAATCCGGATAAAATCGAGAAGCTGAAGCTGTGAAAATATATGGTGATTCACTTGCTGGGGATGGAAATGTATGCAAATGACGTGGTAGAAGCGAATCGCAGGCCTCAACAGGTGCTCCAGAATGAAAAGCAAGAGTTTCTTGATTAATAGCAATCAAGAATAAAGCAAGAAATGACAAAACTAATACTTTTAGTTTGTGAGGAAACTTTATCCAACTAAAAATATTTCGATACATTTTCTTGCAAAAATTAAAGCTGATTCTCCTTAAAAAGGAAAGGCCTTCTCAAGGATCTTGAACAAAATATATGTAGATTAACCAGATAAGAAAGCTGATTCAAAGTGTGCTAAAGTTTAATAAGTAAGTTGAAACCCTCTGAATTGTTCTGAAAGCTTTTCAAAGAAACAATACGCTTTCTTGCAGATAGGTGAAGCTCATGGTTCATCCAGTTACGAAGAAGTAGAATTCCTGCAAAGTGTCTTTTAAGAAACTGCTGATTGGAAGGCTGTTTTTCGCCTGACGGGTCAAAGTGAAGGCGATTTTTTTTATTTTCTTCTTTTGTTTTTCTAGGTTTCTTTTTTTTTTTCATTTTATTTGCAAACAGCTTTCACAGGAATCACCCGCATAAGTCATTAGCTTTTGATTGCGGGCGTTTTCCTTCTTCTAGTCTTGAATGAATTTTTTTATCTTTTACGGATTCACGAAAAAAATAACGGAGTGTGGTTATGTTTTAATCTAAATACACGCATGAAATTGGCTTAACATCCGTTACATTTCCGTGTAGACAACTTAATTTGCACTATGCGTCAGTTGTGCGTTATTTATATTTTTAGTTTATTTAATTGAAGAATATGTATCATTAGAGATATATCTCCATTATAACATAAGTAGTTAAAAATTAAGCTAAATTATCTTTAATAAAATAATTAAAAATTATCAAAAATAAATTTAAAAAATTATCTTAAATAAATTAATTTAAAAAAATTTTAAATAATGTACTACATAAGCAAATACACAATTTTTTTTAGTTTTATTTATTTATTTATTATTTTTTATTTCTCTTTTAAGATAGACAAAAAATATATAAAAACAAGCATATTATAATAATTCACAGTTTTGATTCCACATTTCAGTGTCAAACAATATTATTAACAAATATACTTTAAAAAGGATTACATGAATTAAATACCATAAAATATTTATTTGAAATGTTAGCATGTTTGCATATATTATTTGCAAACGTAATGAAGTGTTATTATGTTTGCATATTTTAAGTATATATTTATAAGATATTATGACTCAGTAATCCTCTAATTCTAATATAATACTATTAAATGTCTATTTAAAATACCGATATTTCTGAATGTGTATAGTTATATACATACGCATTTATATTCAATAAAAAGCAACAAAATAAAAAACTGTTTACACAAAGCAAATTTTTAACTGTGTGCAAATCTAGAAATGACTTGCAAATAGCGTAATCAGAATTTTGATAATGTAAGGAGTACATATCATACAATACCAGGAATAGTTAAAATCAAAATAAACATAGATCTGGAAATTTGATCCTGGTCAAATCTCGGATCTTCAAGAATTGTTCAATCCATTTAGGAAGTATTGCAGACCCTCGGATTTACCCGCAACACTGTATCAAGGTTGTTTCCTAAGTAAATCATTCCAGGATAAACTATATATGACAACAATGTATTTGGGGACTAAAGTTATTCACTTCTATGCTCGTCTACTCAAGTTTACATTCAATTTGTTGGCAGGTAACCCACAATTTAACAGTGTATCCAAACAAAAAGTGCAACAAATCATCAGATAATTTAACACTGGAGTACAATATCGTATAAATTGCCCTGCTATATGAAACTTGCTCCTCTCAATAGGATACAGCAATCGTCCTACGAGAATAGTTCTGCTGACAGTGTAAAACGATGTATAATTGTTATCAATAGAATATCGATAATGTACTGTTGGGATACTGAAAGCTTTTGCATACAGTAATAAGTAAAAATTCCCTTAAGAATATGCCAATTATAGAATACTTGTATGACATAAAAATCAAGAAATGAGGGCTCCTTCTTGCCAGTAGGAAGCTCTTCAAGCTGTAATATTTTCTTCTATGGTATTTTTCTTAAGATACAGAGACTTGTGTAAAGACTGAAATGAGAACTCTTTGACATATTACATCGTTTTTCACACGTGAGTGCTACTAAGATGATTTTAACAATCATGTTACAATACTTCTGTTTTCAAACATGAATTATTTAATCTTTCAACAAGACAATTCACCATGTCATCATTTTTAAATATATTGGATTGGTTGAATGAAGACTCTACATTCTTAGCCATCATATTTATCTGACATCAATCCAATAGAGTTCCATCTAGAGCAATTCAGACGGATGTTCAAAGTTCCAAGCACTGCAATATAATCTTGGTGAATAGCGGAATGTTGTTCGAAATGTTCAATTGTGATACAGTGTATGTATATATATTATTCTCGTAAACAATGTGTTTTAATTTCATATTTCAACATAAATTAAAATACTTTTTTTTTTACAAAAATCTCAATTTATGCACAGTTTTATAAAATTTTACAAAATATGAACAAAATTTTTTTAAACAGATAGAAAATATTACGATATTTGTATAAATTGATAATATTAATTACTTTTTTATTAATGTCATTTCCTCACAAATAATAACACTCTATTTTTATACGAAATATATAAAATCCTTATCTTAGAAACCAGGATATCTTTCAATGCAGTGAATCACTAATTTTTCTTTGAATTATTGTTATGGTTTTAACCCTTTTTTCTCTCTTCACGATAAGAAAGGACCTTAATAATATAAGGCAAGCTATTTTATAGAAACAGACAATAAATTTCAGTATTTTAGTACTTTTATGACCAGGAAAACGTGAGAGAGAATATTTCAGGACATCTTAAATTTGGGTGAGTTAAGAAAAACTTGAATCAGTTTTTCTTTTTTATACATAAGTTCAAATATAAGTTTTGATGTACCATGACAGGAAAACTTTGACAATTTATTTTATATTATTAATGTATCTTGATTTAGAAAATAAACTTAAGCGTTAAAAATTTTTGTATTTTAATGATTCATGATTTAGTTGTGTAAAAAGGGGACGACAAAAATGTAGCCAAAAAAATTAATATATTTTTTTTTATAATAATTTTTTACTTACTAAAAATATAGTTAAACATGTTTTTGTTAATGAAAAAGAAGTAACATGAAAAAATATTAAATTATTTAATCTCTGCAATTTCGTTTTTATTACATAATGTGCATCATTTACCATTCAAAATTTATTTTCAAAACTGTTACATCAAGAAGAATTTATTGGATACTTTAAAACAAAATTCAAAGAAAGCTTTAAATTACAGTTGAAAAGTTACATCTAAGTTATCAATTTATTGCATATTTTTATGAGATTTTTATTATTTTAGACAAAAATTGGTCTCTGAATAAAATAAAGTATATATAAATAAACAGAATGCAAACATTAATTGTGATAAAATCAATTAAAAGTGAATTAAAATTTAGGCATTCATTAAAGTAATTTAATAACCAATAGAGATTCTGTTGTCTTTGTCTTTAGATAACATTTATATATTGTTTCTGAATATATCATTAACATATAATAATAATATCATAATTTAGGAAACAAAATAGTAGTCAGAAAAGCCAATTTTCCAAATTAGAAAAGGTTAAAAAATTTTTATTTACTTTTTTGAAAAATTACCCTAATAAATTTTGATTGACATCTTGCAAATCAATAACTTAAAATTCTTGATTAATTTAAATCAAAATTTACGAAATAAAATGACATTATTTTGAAAACAGAAATGAACTACATTTTTTAAAAGCATGTGATGAATTCTTGTAAGATTGAAATAAATGAATGTTATATACTGCAGATCTCAATATGATCTGTCTATTTCGAATATTATGAACAATTTTTTGTGACAGTTGTGTTTTTACTTTAAGTAAAACTTATTTTAGGTTGCTTAGAAGTTATTTACCAAACATTATTATTTGAAAAAGAAATCGATACAATTTGATTAAAATTAATAGAATAATATGTCAGAAAATCCATAAAAACTTTGTTCGTTAAGTAATCGAAATCAATTTTCATTACATGGAGTACAAAAATTTATTTTTATTAATAAATATAAAAAAAAATATTATTGTATTTCTAATTATTTGAGACAAAAATCTGCATATATTTACATAAGTTATTTTTACAAGTATATTAACTGCATATATTTACAAAATATATTCTCGTTACAGTTTTGATTTTTTATTTTAAAATGACTTAAATCCTGTTTTTAAAATAAGAAAATTGATGTAAATTAATCTAATCACATTACTTAATTTAGCACTCAAATTAAAATCAGTTTAAAATATTCTTTCTGTAATAACATTTCTCTTTGTGTAATTTTATAATTAATGTAATAAAAATAAAAAATAATATAATATAAATTTTTGACACATATTTTAAGAATAAAGAAATTCCAAAGCTGACGGACTGAAACTTAAGCCTGTACCTATTAATTATTATTTTAAATTTATAAAATTTGTTATTTTAAGAATTTATTTACAATTTGCGATACATAAGAATTAAAAATAAGAAGTTTTATTTTTTCAGAAGTGGTTTATATGCAAGGAAAATAAAATATTCTAAACTACTTAGTTACCAATCAATCTACTTTGTTCATTCCCTTTAAATATTATTGAAGGAAAAGTATTTCTTCAAAATTTCATATCGTATGGTTATTTTTTAAGTATTTTAAAGGAGCTAAAATGTTATAAATCTCTCGTTTTATTCAAAAAAGTTTATTTTTAACAAAAGCAAAAGAGAATAATTTCCTTCCCGTCTACTTAGTAATAAAATGAATACAAAAACAGTTTTTTATTAACAAAACATTTTAAATATTTCTAGCATTCTATATATCAATAAAACAAAATTTTATCATCAAATGTAGTGTATGCAATTTAGGAAACTTATTTCATTCACATAAAACGTTATCGAGCTAAACATCGAGTTACAAATTTAGTACCTATTATTTATAAACAAGTAAATTAATATGATGAAACAACTGTTATGAATTTTATTTTATGATTTCTATTTGCAAAACAAATATTTCATCTAACTTACGAAAACTTTAATTTTGACGGAATGTATCAATAACTGATAAAGTAGCTTCAATGGAATAAATTAAAATAGAAAAATGTTTACATGTTATAAAAGAAAAGTTTTTATTTTATTTTTTTTTTGCTTGTCATAATTACCTTTCGTTTAATTCAATACGACTGGTTATTGAGTTAAAATGTATAAACTGTATAGTTCATTATATTTAAATTTTGATTCTCAAATCATCTGCATTAACACATAATATTGACTCCCAAATTTATTATAATGATGTGATAAAAGAAAATAAATAGTAATATATTGTTTAAATTAAAATCATTTTTCATATTTATCATTTTTCTACACTTTCTTCAAATACAATTTAGAATCCAAACAGTTTTCAATTAACAATATATTAAGTAGATGTGTAGATGTCAAATGTTTTGAACAAAACCTCAATTACAAAACTATTAAAAGAAATGTTGAGCCAAAAAAATATTTAACAATTTCCATGCATTGATGACATACTAATGATGAAATATTAGACTTTATGAACAATTGACACTTAATTGTAGACAATATCTGCAAAATAGCTTTCGGCCGCATCTAATCTATTGATTTCCAAACAGTCTATCTATCAAACAGTCTATCTAAAAAACTATCGTTTTTCCCCACAAGTTCTCTGTCTTTCCTAATTTGTAAAGATTTAAAATTTAACATCTAAGTCATTATTTTTATTTTACTTATCAAATGATTATATTAATTGAATGCCACTAACTTCGCTTATTCTATTCTAAACAATTTGGAGTGACCTCTAACCATCACAAATAGATAATTAATTTAATAATTAATTAATGTGCACATGAATGAAGTGTGTTATCTTATAAATTTTATACAACATTAATAAATTTATACTAAAATCACTTAAAAAATTTTTCAATATTTTAATGACTAATTAGGTTAAATATAAAAAGTAAAGAGTTGTATTTTATGAATTTTTTAGACAAGATGATTCAGTTTAATGAAGTTAAAATCAATAAATATAGTTGAAATACACAAACTATATAAAAATATAAATTATAAATAAAGTTATAAACTTAATTAATTAGTAAATAAAGTTAATTAACCGGTAGAACACTATATTAATTTCATAAATCTTGATAAAGTTGGAAGACGTTATATATTAGCTATTAAAACACAATTTTAATTATGAATTATTTTAATTATGATAACATTGAAATTCAAAATTATTTACTAATTTCGACTATTAGCTTAAAGAAGCTATCATTTGAAGCATGATAGTCTATAGCAAAACAATTTATTTAAATATCTTTTTTATTTTTTTCAAAAGAAATAACCAAAGTATTTTGCGTTTCTCACCAAAAACTGTGTGTGAGTTCAAGTAAGCTCTTTAAATAATCTCCTTATAATATAATTTGTAAGATAAGATTAAATAATTTAAAATTCTACTTTTTCTCAATATAAAATAACTTGTTTCTATTGTATGATATTTATAAAAACATAATTATAAATGTAATAAATTATGAAAACATAATTTTTTATGTTTTCAAAATTTATGAAAATGTGAAATAAAAAATTTAAAAAATACTATATTTAATATTTTACTTGGATAACTTTATATGCATTTATCAAATAAACATGGAATCATTTTGGATTAGTAATGGTAATTCAACTGTGTATTCCACATATAATTCCTAAATAATTGGGAGAGAATAACTAACACAATAACACACTTTCTTATAGAAAAAAAGAGTCCAAGGCATAAGTTTTTATGTTTTACAAGGTTTCTCATGATTCTTTTTTAAACGAACGTTTGCTAAATCCTTGATTAATGAAATACTTAACCTTCTGCAGTGAGAATGAAAATAGAGTTAAATCTCGGAAATCTAATATAATTCGAAACACGTTGAGAAATAAAATAAAATTTTATGAACATAATTTGCTCGATGACTTTTAACATTTGAAATATTTCTTAGTTTTTTTTTATGCAAAACCTGTATTGTTTAAACAAGAATAACATCTCTTAATTGTTTTGAAACATGATATATTCCTTAAAGAGTTTGAAAGATTAATGTATCTGCAAAAGCAAGCTAAGAAAAATATCTTCGTTTCGTTGCTTTTAGTATGTTGCAAGTGTGTGTGACACATAAAGTTAAATAATAATGATAAAATATTGACTTCCATAATTATTTCATAAGTAATGAGTGACGACATGCAAATTTTAAAATATCCTTAATGCAATTTTGTATTATACACAATTTAATATTTTAATCTTAATAAATGAATATTCTTTTTAATCAATTGGTGAAAATAAAAAAATGCTCACATTACTTTCCTTTCGTAATAATAAATATTATTTATTATTACGAAAGGAAAGTAATAAATATTATTTATTTTAATTTCCTGTAATAAATTTTGTATAAACATTATTAGTTTTAAAAATGAAAAATATAAATATTTAATTAAACCATAAAATATTCTTATTACTACCCTTGATGATATTATAGGAAAAAGAAATATTTCATATGTGAAAATTTATGACATATTTTTTTTAAACTTAAACTGTTCTTACAAAATAATATAATATCTTCCTGATATAAGGAATATCTTCCTGATATAATAATAATATCTTCCCGATATAAGGAACTATCAAATTAATTTATTTTGTGATAAAAGGAAATGTATTAAAAATTAACTATTTGTGAATGTTATATTAGTAATAATATTCCTACATGATAATTAATACAAACTTATCATTGCTCCAATCTGTGAGTTATCATACAGTGAGTTATTTTGGATAAGTCTTATAGCGGAACAATGCAAGATTATTCCGTGATTTACATTTTAATCACTCGAAATAACGCAAAACATTTAGAATTTATGTGAAAAAATTGAATAAAAAAGTAATGCGAAAAATAAGGCGAATAAAATTTCTGTTTACATTCCTATTTACATGTATGTTCACTGTGAATATTATAAAAATATTTGTACACATTTCTCAGATTTTTGAAGCTGAATATGAAAACATCTTTTACTATATATTTGTTACAATTTAAACATCTGATTAAACGTGAAAAACTATTAATTTGATTTATTTATGAAATAGTCATAGTGTTTTTAAGCAAATGATACCTGTTTTTTATTATAACTTTATATTTTATTTAAGCACTTCATATTTTTTATGTATATATAAATATAACTTGAAGAATTCTAAGGTTGCTTTTAAATGATCTTTTAAAGTTTAAAGTTTGTCGTACATACGATCATAAAAAAAGCAATATAATAAAAAACATAAGAATTTTAAATAAAAAATTAATTTTAGATTAAAAATATAAAAATTATAACTTTCAAAGATACCTTTATTACAAATATTTAACTTTCCGATTAATTAGATGAATTATGAATCAATTGATGGTTTTAAAAGTATATATACAATTCATATATATGATTCATAGATAAATTAAACATACATCCTGCATGCTTTATTTTGTTATTAAAAATTGATAACTCACGTTGTTAAAAAATGATAATTAATAAAATATAACTTAAAGAGAAAAGTTTAAATTAATTTTAAAACATAAAATACCAAATTCTTATTGTGGAATGTAGACATTTGAAAATCTTTACGTTTATAGGGAAAATTAAACATAGTTCTTTTGTCTCAAAAATGTATAGATTTTTATGAAAACATGTTTATTTATAAAACCAAAATTGTATTCATATATATACCAAAATTGCATTGATATATGTATTCATATATATAGTAAAATCTTTAATTATTCTTTTAATTCTAGGCAGTTTATTCTAACCTTCCAATCAAGAAGTATCTTGCCATTTTAAACATCAATATTATAAAAAGTGTAATTTACATAATATCAATGTTTTCTCTGATTGTATTAGTTTATCCATTAGAAATATAATTTTTTTTTCTTATTCCCTACATTAATTTGCAATGATATAAAGAAAAAGAATTTAAATTTACAAAAGATGACTCATGATTTCTGTGAAACAATAAGAACCTTGCATAATTTAAACTCAGCTCAAATAACCCCTTTCAAGCTCATATTCACTTCTAAAGTCCAAGGCTGAGGCAACAGAGGTTTCAACTACGTGATGTGATTACAGACCTCATTCTAACGACTTTCACGGGTGATAACATTCAGAAGCTTCACTTTCGGCAAAAAGAAAGACTTGTAGAAATGGTAATGAACATGTGCTAAAGAAGCCTCTTCCCTTCCTTTTAAAATACCGGATGAAACGCCCTTTATCACAATAGGATATTTCAATTGTTCAATCCAGGTGAAGATCTTAAATTTGCATATCAATCAATATAGGCGTGAGGGGCGGTGACGTTAACAGCATTTACTCCTATAAAGCACGACAAAAGGAATCGTGTTTAGGAGTAAATGCTATCCAGGCTTCATGGTCGGATTCTGCAGAAAGGGGTCTACATTAAAGAATTTCTGTAATTTGACTAATTTGTAATGTAATGATGATGTAAATATGATTATTGTGGAAATAATTTCCATATGAATGAAAAAAGTAAATTGTATGCTTTTATTTTGGAAGTATAGTTTTGAATTGTAATAAAATTATGTATTTTTGCCTCGAAAAGAAAGTTGCTATTGTATTTTGCTTTGTTTCTTAACTTTTTCACCAATTTAAGACGGAAACCTAAATGTTTAGGTTGAATATCATTACGATATTTCATTTGCTTAATGATAAAGAAATCTGAAAATTTCCAAAGAATTTCATTTGAAATATTAGGTAATTTGATTGTAAATTTTTCATCAAACTGATTTCAGATTAAAGTATTTTTCTTTATGTAAATAATATCAACTTTATTTCTCGCTAAGAATTGGCTGCTATATAACACTCCTTAAATTCCATCATAAATATGCGGAGATTTAGAAGATTATACTGATTTAAAACGCTATGCCCTTTGACTTTAAAGCCTTGTTAACAAGGTTCACATGTTTGTAAATGCTTTGTTTACCATTTAAAGTCTTAAAAATTAGATGTTAAAGAAAAGGATTCTTGGTTACCCAATAATCTATGGCAATGAGGGCAAACCAGTAGTATCCACAATTAATGAGGTATAGAAAATGTTTGTATAAAAATAGTTTTTAATAACACGACAAAAATGCATACTTTTTTAATATGAAATATGACACTTTCCTCTTTAAAATTATTATTTTGAACCAGATCATACAAACCCGAACATGGATAGCTATAAACATATAAGGAAAACTAGAACATAAAAGTATCCGTAAATTAGACTATCAAATTACTTTTACACTAAATTAATTTCTGACTCTGGTTTAACGTCGCAATTGATTTTTCTACAATGAGTAACTTAAATCCCAAGTGTTACTGAAAAAATATTTCTTTTTCAGATTTGTTTTTATTTTTGTTAATAGAAAAATAAAGTAAGTGATTAAAATTATTATTAACGTATATTTAATATGTTAACGTAATTTTGTGCAAATTTGTAAGTTTCTGACTCGGTGAAAAATTTACAATCACTAATCAATGTTATTTTGTTGTAACGATTAATATATTAGTTTTTAGCATTTGCTTCCATATTTAAAATGCATTTCGAGAGAATAACTCAAAGTTTCTAGCTGAGAAATTCTAAGAAACTAAAAATTTTAATTTATATGTAAAAGCAACTTACTATCAAAATATTATTTTTTCGCTGATTACTCTATATCATATTAATTTTAGAACCTCATTTAACACTATTCAAAATTGAAATTTTATCTAATACAATTTTTTTACAATAGAAATGAAATCTTATTATAATAAATAAAATATATACACATTGATACATTTTGTTTTTATATTATGTTTGTCTCAACAGATAATTTGTACTCATTTCTAATTCTGTTTACTACATACAAACCGGCATTTATTTTAAAATTTGCCTGAAATATATTTGTCTTTCATTTATATCATAACACAGTTAAAGATTTCTATAAAGCTTAACTACATGTAGAAAATATAGAGTCCAAAATATCTATTAATTATTATTGAAGTTTATCTCTTAGACCGTTTTTATCAACAAAAATTGAAACTCAAATAGGATATACTACGATTGTTACGTAAGGTAAATTTCATGTCCACAAAATTTATAAGATTAGAATGAAAACTAATTTCATTAAATTGAAATTTTACTTACTTCTTATTCATTGAATTACGATTTTAAAATATTTGAATAAATTACAGAAGATAATCAATCTATAGGAACACTTTAAAGTGGATATGTTTTCACATTTTGATTCAGTTTATCGATATTATACACAAGATTTAACAGTGTATAGCCATGTAAAAAGCCTATTCTGCAGTGTGAGTCTTAATAATTCATAAAAGTCATTTAGATAAGATGCAGAATATCTTAGATACACAAAGCTAGGTCTTAGTTATAAAAAGGATTCAATCAGAGTAAATTTGCGACAATAACAATTTTCGTTCCATTATAATAAGATTTCACAAAGACTGCAAATATTCAAATGCTTTGTCACTGATAACTTACTACATTCAAGAAATTCAAAGTTTCATGAATAGAAATTAGTTTAAAGAAAAATAAATAAATAAGAATTAGAAAATAAAAATTAGTTTCAAATAAAAAAAATTGTTTTGAGTCTCAAAAAGCTCATTTATTTGACCGAAAAAGAAACAAGAAGGAGTTAAACAAAATGCAATAATTCATCATTTTTCTTTATATTTTTGTAATATTGTACTAAAATTCTTTAATTAAATTAAGCTGTTGTTTTGACACAAAAATCCATTGATTTGCTTGCGAAATTAAAATCCAAACTGCAATTAACAGCAAGATTGAAATAACAATGAAACATTTCAAGAAATATTTACAAAATTCATATTTAAAATGCCATTTTTATATTATTTACGAATTAATATTAAATATGTTGAAAATTTTTATTTATTTATTTTTGCGAGTGCCGGCCAGGCTGCTAAATATGCGGTGCGCTGCTCCACTTTTGCCACTGAACCGCAATTAGGTGTGGAATCTGACCTCTTCATTATATGGCATAGGTACCCTTTTATAGGGTAGGCAACCATTCATACAAGGAAAGGACAAAGATTGGATAAAGAAAGAGAAAGTACATCCATGCCTGAACCGAACCCAGGAATTCCCTATCTGTAACCATGCATGCTGATTACTAGACAAATTGGGAAGAAAATAACATGTTGATAAGATTCCTTAATACACTTTACTTTATAATGTAAATAAATTAGAAATTTAAATGATAGTAAATTTATTTTAACACTACACTGATTAAATTAAAAGTTTAGTGAAAATTTTATTTTCTTGAAGTCTTTAACAATACTTTTTACATATTTTGACAGCAAGCATGCGGAAATCATTAAAGAAATAATAATCATATTTCTTAGTATAAATTATAATAAGAAATTAAGAAATATATCTCTTTACCTTGGTTTATATACATATACATTATAATATTGTAAATTCATTTTGTAACTTTGACTTTAGCTTTAAATACTAAGCACATTTTTTTGGCAAAATAGACATTTGAGTTTCAACATTTTCCTGAATCATTTATTTTTATGGATTATTTGTCATATGTAAATGACACTAAAATTAATGACATTATTAATAAATATCTATATAAATTTATAGCAAAAATTTAGTTTATTCTATCTGTAATAACCATGTTGTAAATAAGAGTAAAATGATTAGTAATAAGAAATGATTAGTAAGTAATATGATTAAATAATTAGTAAGTAAAATGATTAAAAATAAGTAAAAAAGAATTTGAAATATGTTGTGATGTGGATGGTCTATGAAACTGGAAAAAAATCAAACAATACTTCTCCATTTCAAAAGTTAATAGCAAGAAACTTACAGAAAAGCTGACAATCTTCTTTAAAAGAATTTGCTGGATAAAATTTTTTCAAAATTGGATAATTCTTTTAATAATAAAAATAAGGCAATTTAAAAAGTATTCAGCCCTTTTTTTAATCTTTTTTATTCTGACTTTTTCATTGGATTTTAATTTCATAGAGATATTTCAATGTATAATTATAGAATTCAATAGTATCTATTATAACATTCAAATATTCAAGAAAATAAAACAACTTAATTCCTCTTTATTTTCCCATTTTTCAATTCGTTGTAGAAAAGTTTAATTTTTAATCATCAGTAATCAAGATTAACACCTTTTTGAAAATTAAAATTTTTATAGAGTTTTAAAATATTAAAAACTTTAAATGTTTTCCTTTTCACAAATGCTTTTACCCTCCCAATTTTAAAAATATGTAATATTTAGCGAAATCATTTAAAAGATAAATAAAAAAAAGCATTCGTGGATATATATCACTCTGTAATTTCCTATGTTAAAAATTTTATCACTCTCTTTTTGAATCCTCAAATGAAACAAAATTCCAAAATATATCTTTTTTTCCATGCAATTCTTGTTCAATAATTAGTTTCAGAATCACAGAAACTCTCTTTTTGAAATATAAATTAATGACTCGCCTTTCATTACCATGGAATCGCTTTTAAAAATTACATACAAGCTTATAAGGCATCTACATAAATTAATCAAAATAATATGGGAGTGCCAACATATAACATTTCTTTGAATTATATTGCGTGGGTGGCATTTAAACGCAAGTCGTGACCCTGCCTTCCCGTCATGTTTTTTCAAAACGTGCACTTTCTCAGTCTCTTTTTTAAAAACCATTTTGTAGAGATTGTTTCCCATTTCTTAATTGAATGTAAGAAGTTTATTGTTTTATGCTTCTTTTTATCATAAAAATTAGAAATATAGAAGCATTTTAAAAAATTCATTCAGTCATTCTTCTTTTTAAAATGATAGTTTTTTGTTATTTTTCTAATGAAAGTGAAAAATGTAAATAACTAAATATATGCTATGAGTTAGTTAAAGTTTATATAGGCATCATTTAATGACACAGATGATACTAATTTAGGTTATTTGTTATTAAATATTTTCTGAATTAAACAAAATTTTTAATGCTAAATGATAATTTGATAGTTAAAATATTGATTTGAGAATTACATTTTTAAAAATTAATTTGAATTCCCTTTATTCAAAAGATATTAAAATATTTTATAATTAAAGGTAACCAGAAAATTTAAGTAATTAAATTTAAAATCAGAAATTAAAGTTTATTTTCTTAATTTTTTTATTTGAAAATTTTCATTGATTTTAATGGTATGACAATCGTTTCTATGTAATTTAAGTAATAAATCCATAAAACCATTTCCATTAAGTTTTTATGAATTTTGTTCATTATTAATGTTATTATTATTCATTTAAACGTTAATAATTCATTATTAATGTTTAGTTTTTATGAATTAAGTATTTCAAGAAGTGATTTCAGAAAATAAAAAATGAGACATCAAATACATCTAAGCAAACAATTTTTAGTGAAGAGAAAACAGGATAAAATAAATTGTAAAAATCTAAAAATTTTCAGAGTTTTTTTTTTTTTTTTTTATATATATATATATATATATATGAAATAAATATCATTAACACACACACAGTGAATCCCGTAAATTTACTTTTATGAAAGATATATAACATAACTTAAACTCAACCTATTTAAATATAATCTCTATTTTTATACAATTAAATATATCAAATATTTACCGTGAAATAATGCAGTTATTATTTAACAAAATCAAAAAGTATATTTTAATGAAAATTACTGTGAAACTTAATTAACAATATTATAAATTACATTCAACATGTTTTAATTAATGCATAAAATAATGAATATAAGAACTATAAATATTTATCTACATTATTATCTTCAAATTTTTAGATCATTTATTTCTGATACTTTACATTTCATTATTTTTCCTTACATTTCAATGTTCATGAGGATAATATTGTCAGTAAGGAAATATTAATTTTGGTATCATACTCTTTCAAGCTCTTTATGCATTTTTTTCTTGATACTGTATTAACTAATAGAATAAATAAACATATTTTAAAAAAAGTATTAAATATTAAAAATTAGTTGTTGCTATATTATAAATTTTTAACTTTGATAAAAGATATGAATTATTATTATTATTTTTTTTTTAATTTTATTTCATTCTTATGTTATACATGAATTACAATCTCAAAAAGTGCTTAGTGAGTGCACTTATAATAACTAATCGTATCCCATGATATATGCCTCAAAATAGTGAAATGTGCGTGACGAAAACTGAGACTGGCTTATAATTAAGGAAAATAAATTATAAAAGCAATACTTACATACGCGTGTCTGGCACTTCTCTTTAGGATAACCAAATCAGTATGGATAACTCAGTACGATGTTCTTTTTATTTACCATGGATCACACAAAGCAGGAATAACTCTTTAGAATTTTCTGGACAATTGTTTCCAAATTAATTAGAATCTCTGAATTTAATTTTAATTATTTCTTTCTTTGTTGAAATATATGTGTTTTATATGAGTTTTAATTACTATTACTTCTTGAAAATTGTCTTCCACTTTAACCACCTATATAAAAGAAAATTACTTAAAATTTTCGATAAAACTTGCTGAACTCATATTAAAAAAGACATTAGAGACTATTTTTTGCAATATTGTAATAAAAAATATCAATGAAACAATACATCTTTTAATTTTTACTTTTATTACATTACTTTTTTATGAATTCAAGTTAAATGATGACAAGGTAAATAATGATATTTGTATATTAAAAAATATCACTTTCCCCCATTTTAAAAAATGTCTTGAATGATTGATACAGAAAATTTAAATTTTCAATGATATAACTCCTTAAATTCAATGATAACTTAATTTCAATGATAATACTCCTTAAACTTAATAGAAATACAACGAGAGATTATTAGTAAAACTACAACTTTCAAGTTACACAAAAAAATGTATCGTTTAACCCTATAAAAGATATTTTAAAATATCATCTTAATTTTTTAAACGGTATTCGTCTATATTATAAGAAACTTAAAATAATTATTATCCTCATTTAATGCTAAATGTAAGTAAATATTAAACAAGTTTTTTAACTGACAAATATAACCAAAGGAAAATATAAAGTTTTAAGGAATATTAAACTAACTCTTTACCATTATATAAGTCTTTAAAATTACTTAAAACTCCTACAACCTTAACACTTTAAGATCTACACCTTAAAACACCTTGATTGACCTAATACTTGGGAACACCCTTCCCTCATCACAGATCATGTTAACATCAAATAAAAAAGCTTTTTTATTTAATGGAACTTCAAAAAATGACTAATAAAATTGTTAACAATATTAGAAATAAATTTCAGTTATGTCTATGCTAAATGAAATATATCCTGTACTTCAAGTTTAGCAGAAATAATAAATTTTAGGCAGTTGTATAAAAAAAATTCCAAAATTAGTGTTAGTTTTTAAGATGATCATTTACGAAAAATAAAATCTAATAATAAATAAATATATATATATATATATATATATATATATATATAGCAGGTAAAATATTTCCAAAAATATATGCCAAAATCGGAAATGGAATGCAAAATAAATTTTTTTCATGGGAAAATTCGGCTTAAACATATATGACATCAGATTACGTTTCACCTACATTGCTTATAATGGACAACAACACCGTGGAGAACTCCAACGATGTTCTGGAAGACTGCATCATTTGTAATTTGTCAGCTAGTTTGTGGTGGGCCTGAAACATTAAACATATTATACAGGTTATGCGAGTTTTAATCCCCTAGATTTTTGAAAGATTACTTCTTTGGAATGTAGAATACTCAAATTTCCATTAGTTTTCTACTGAAATTTTTCTTATAGAAGTTGAAGTGTGGATTAGTTGTAAGCGTTTTTATTTTAAATGGAAAAAAATGTATTGCATTATGCAAAATGATTTAAATATGAACTGTGAACATTTGTAATATTTCAAATTTGGAATGCTCTGTTAACTAAATTTCCTCTTGGATTTCGTGTTCAGTTAGTTTCTAAACATAGTAACATTTCTAACATAATAAATATTGGTAAGCAAAATTTCCTACGTTCACAATGATACTGGTAATGTTGGATATTTTTTTTAATTATTTCGTACTATTTTTTCATTTATTACTTATTCAGAAACGATCTTTTAATAATATCTTCAAAACAAATATATATATATAATAAAAGAAAATGCTATAGTTGGTTATAATTCCTTAAATATAAAAGCAAATGAAAATCATAATATACTCAAGAACATTGAAAATAACGCACCAACAAGGGAACATGGGATTGAAATGAAATTTACTATATATAATAGTACAGATGCGAGACTCACTTGATCCCAAAATCAAGACAATTCAACAAATACTGTATGTACAGTTATACAGTACACAGTGTACACAGCAAATACAGTTCAATATTTTAATATAACGCCGCACCGCCACCTGCTGCTATACATACCACTATCCAGTCCGGTATCGAATTGATTAAGCGTTTGATGTTGTCCTGAAACAGATGTACCCACAAATCTTTAACAGACACATCCAAATCCTGTGCAGAGTGACACTCTGGTATATTTTGTTTCAACTTATAACATATGTTTTTGTTCATAAACATGTTCTATCGGGTACAAGTGAAGGGAGAGGGCTATTTTACTGGAAAATTGCCCTTGGAAAATCCTAAATGGTTTTCCAGGGGCATTGACACGGTGGCATGACACATTGGCCTGTTAAGTTTCCACGCACCACAACTAGCTATCATAGGCTATGACGCTGATTATTGGGCCAACTGTTCGGGCAATGTATTATGCAACAATGTGGGAGGAAGTGTAACGTACATGAGGTGTCTCAATAACTGCACACGCTTATCAACAGTCCCCAAAACGAACCGAGATTCATCACTAAACACCAAGTTTTGTCAATATGTGTCATTCCACGTCGATCGGGCTTGCACCACTGCAGACCGAGTTGCCGATATGGCGGTATTAAAAGGAAACTGGAGCTTGAATGACAGATTAGCCTCCGCCATGCATCTGGAAATGGCTTGTGCAAACAACCTGCATGGATCGTGGAACGAGTCACTGCGTGATCCAGAAGAGCTTGCTACATGATCCTTTGGTCTTCCCTCCACATCGATTTTTATGTCATCCCCAGACCAGTACTGCGCACATGGTTACCATCTTTCTCCCACTATTCCAAACATGTTCTGACAGCATACTCCGAAAAATCCATAGAGCAAGGATTAGCTCTGTGGCTACTCCTAGCTCTGTGGAAAAATCAACCTGTCCAACAACACGGCGCGTTTACCAGCTTACGGTTTTCAAGCCGACGATGTGGCTACTCTCAAACTAGCTTAATTATGCGAAATATTTTCTCACACGTCTCCCTGGCATTCTTCGCTTACTAAAGTCATCCTATCATCGTCAGGTTCTGAATCCTCCATTCTGCCATGGTTTATGTAGGGAATACTTTCTGATTGCTGCACCAATGCTGGGTGTGTGGTTATGCTCATTGGCATAAAACTTGTATCATTTGCACAACTTGATGCAAATAATACATTTGCTAAACTTGTATCATTTGTATCAGTTTATTTCTACTCGAATTTCATTGATTGGTTTTATCTAATATTTGATATTCTGGTTATATCATAAACAGAAGTATTAAGATTCTTCTAATTTATTTTTCATTGTATGGGAATACAATGAAAAATAAAGCAGGAGTAGGCAGACATTTCTGAGTCACGAGCTATTTTTAATTCTATATTTTTCTCACGGTGGTCTCTAATGAAGATCGGAAGTTAAACAAGCATATTTTTTAGGTTCATTCAGACATTAAAATTAACATCGACAATCACCTCAAAATGTCTTGGCTGTCCATTAACAGTAAACGGTCCCTTTAATGCTCAC
>JAPDSC010035075.1:34361-44375 GCA_026290005.1 Latrodectus geometricus | reverse complement strand
AAATCATTTTCTGAAGCGACATGATTGCTATAACAAAGCATGGAATTTAAATTGTTATAATAAATATGCAGTTCATTAATTTTTTCTTAAGAAGTCTCTGGTGAAAGAATTTTATTTTTCTGTTTGTAAAATGTCTTGAACAAATTTTATCTATCAATCAAATCAAGTTCGTGATGATCTCAAGCTCCTAGCCAAACAGTTAGCATTCTGGCCTTCGATTCAACTGCTCATGGGATCAAATTCCTCCTTGGGCATAAATGCTTGTAGTGGTTCAGAATCCACTTTAGGTCCTTGTGTAATTAGTCCTCATGTGCAAGAAATGAGCATCAAACAAGAAATAGAATCAAATCACAGTGATCCCAATATGATATATTACTGATACAATCATATTCTTGATCTACTTCTTCTGATTTTGAATTCTATAATTAGTGCAATTGATTATTTAGATAGTTGTTTTAATTTTACTTATCATTTTGAATCTATTTAATAAATAAGCTCTTATTTGGAAAATAAACTTGAAAAATTCTTATCTATTATCAAAACAAATTTGAATTTTATGTTTGACTGTGAATTAATTTCACTATCATCAGCTTTTGTTGATAATATTCTGTAATATTTTCAAATTCATTTTATATAATGGTTTTAGTTAATCATCTTGGAATTCACATCTTGCAGGTGTACTTAAAAGATTATATAATTTGTTTGTACATAAAATTTGTTTTTATTATGAATGAATTGTATCATTGCTTCAAATTATTAGTTATACATTGTGAGGTTATTTTTCTAGAATAAATACAATATTTGCTACTGTATGCGCATTGATTTTAATAAATGAATTCACATTTTGAACATAGGTATTTGAAATTCATTTTAAACTAGATGTTACAGTTATTAGTTTTATGTAAAACATTTTTGTTACTATAAACAAACTAATGTTTGAAATAAACATGTTGAGTATGGTATGATTCATTAAACATCAAGAATCCAGAAAAAAAAAAGTTTTAAGGGATACTGTTGTTAATGTAATGATTTTTGTATATTATTCAATTTCAATTTTTAAAATAGAATTTTTGTTTTCCATTTGTTAATATTTTTATAAATATTAATATAAAAACAAATTAATTGAAATTTGTCTTTTAATTTTTAGGTACTGAGATGAAAAATATTTAAATTCTATGATATTTAAAACATGTCTGTTAGTAATCTTGTATGACAAGAGTGTTTTGTTATACAAGATAAGTCAATTTTTAAGTCACCTGATGATCAATGTTTTTATAATTGTTCTTACTTTGTCATGTTTATTATTATAAAATATATTTTCAGACTTTCAAAATTAAAATTTTTATTTTTGGAGCTTTATTTTATAATGAGGAGAGAAATAACTAAAGGTGTCAGTTTCCATTTTAACTTTACCATTTTTTTAAATAACATTAAATTCGTTATTTGGTGTTTTCTTTATAAAAACAAATAAAATTTTATGAAATAAAATTAGTAAAAATTTTATTTTCATTTTATAAAATATTTTTGTTTTAATTAAGTGTGAAATGAATTTTTTTCTATTTTCCAGTGTTGATATGGAAATGTTTTTAACCCAACTTGTACCTGAAGTAAGTTAGAATTTCATAGCAATAATATGAGAGTTTTATGATTATTTATAAGCATGTAGAGGAATTCTGTTCAAGAAAACTTTATTTTATTTTTATTATTGGGTATTTTCTATTTTGCTGGCTGGGGTGATAATGTCAGCAAATGTTATTACCAGTTGAAACAAAATATTACAAATTACTGATTTTACCATTATTTTTAACTTTTTATTATTTACAAATATTTTAAGGGATGAAAAAAATAGTTAAGCCTTCAAAATAAATTTATTTTAATCTAACAAATAATATTTCTTTATCTGTTTCCCATGATATGTCCCCAAAAATATCAACTCAGCAAAATTATGCTAGTGAAATGGACAAGTATATAATATTGTATTGAGATTTCTGATAAATATCTTTTAAATATATCAAGTATTGAAAAAAATTATGATAAATTAAGAAAATGGAAATTTCTTGGATTTACATTATTCATTTAAATTTAATAGTTAAGATTTTTGATATTCATTCATTTAAAGAAAATAATTTAGTTTTGAATGATGAATTTTTTCACTGGAAAAGTTAAAAGCTCTTGCAAACTAAATTCTTTATAAAACAAGTAAATGATCATTCATAACGTTTTATTGCAGCAAGACATTACTACAGCATTTTCTATTTAAATAAATGTTTATGGTTTTAAGAATGGAATACTTGTAAATAGAAGGAATGTATACACATTTGTGTTTGAGTCACTATTAAGAAGAAACTAACCAGTTATTATAAACAAACTGAAATACTTTTTCATTTTATGGAATCAAGTTTTTTGAAAGTAATATTTCCCAGAAAATTTTTTGTTATAATGGAATTAATCTTTAAAAATTATTATTACGAAAATTTTGCTGGAAAAATTTATTTTAATTTATTTAAACCTATGGATTAAAATTTCTCTTAAAATCAGTTTAATTAAATACTATAACAATGCTGAAATTTTTGTTCTGTCAAGTATTTTTATATTAATTTAAACTGTTTAAAAATCATTATTAATGGTTTTAATATAAATTTAAACTAAACTAAATTTAGTGTCACGACAGCCCCCATGAAGTGAAGACTACAAATGTCTATTTTCTTCACCGAGGGTCCTGGGATGCAAAATGTAAGTCCTGGTTAGGTGGTCAGCCTAATGCCAAACTCCACTGCTTAGTTCCCAAGCATGCTTGGTAATCAGTTTTATTGACCCACTGAAAGGATGAAGTTGACCTTGCCCAACCTGAGGATCAAACTTCAGGCCTATTCCTTGGGAGTATGAAATGCTACCCTCACCTGGCTTCTTTTAATATATATGTTTTTCAAGTAAAAATAAATAAAAATGTGTCTAAAAATATTTTAACATAAATATATCTTAAGTTTGATACAAATGAATTCTTGCCTCTAGATAATTATGGATGGGATAGAAATAAATGGTATGATGGGATAGAAAACAACACTATGATCTCTTATAAACTTTGTTTTTAAATCTATTATTGTTGTTTGTGAATATGTATAATATTGGCTCTAAAGGAAACTACAATTACTAAATTGTTTGCTAAGCAATAAATTATTAAATTTTACTGATGTATTAAGAAAGTAAGGTTTGTAATAGATAAAATAATGCTAAATCAACAAGTGTAGATATTAATTGCAATAAAGAAAATATCCCATTACTTAAGGATTCAAAATGAAAACTTAAATGAAGTTTTAAATTAATCCTGCATTTTTAAATTATAAAGCAGTTGCACATGATTTTTTTATCAAAATATATTGCCTCTTCTGGAAAATGCTTTAATTATGTTGTTCAATTTCTATAATTTTTTTAGAAAAATGTACTTCATGATTTTTACCTTTGTTATTTATTTTAAAATCAGAAAATAAGTTTTGTTTAAAAAAATTATTTAGTTTTCATTATAGACGATAATTTTTTTCTTATCCAAAATTTGTTTATTAAAGCTTCACAGTAATTTTGTCCTTAGATAACTGAAGAAACTCATTTTCCTTATTGGGACTATTTAAGCATTTAACATTAGAAGTTTGACTACATAATTCAGATGTTTTATCCTTTAATTAATATAAATACATCTTGTATTTATTTATTTATTTGTATCATGCTAGTTTGTTTTTCTATCGAAACAATCACATTAATGGAAACATAGTCATATTAAAAAAAAAGTGTAAAAGTTTGAAATTCCATCATTTGCTTTTGTTTCTATTGTTCATATTGCAAAAAATAAAAAACAAAACAAAACATTGTGACTATAAGTTATACTTTACTTGAAATAATGAATCGTCAATCAAATAGATCAGCAGATCAGTAATAAACAACTTCTGCTGGTAAAAAGGATAAATTGTATCTTAACTTAGTTGATCTAATTTTTTCACATAAAAACTTTTATTTAATATACATTATGCAGTAAAGTTTTTCCATTTACAAACTTCTTATCATGGTCATCTACTACTTCCATGATTTGGATGTTTTTTTATGGTGCTGTGTCTAGTAGAAAATCACACTACTTTATTGAAGATTCTATTCCAATTATTTGAACTGTTGTGATTTATTAGGTTTTGTCTTTCTTTTAATCATTAATGAAGTTATATCTTGAAAAGATATAAAACACAGAGTTTTTAAACTATTTGTTTAAAATATCTAGAACTGGCACTTGTGCAACCAAAGGAATTATTGACAAAAGCATTGCCAGCTCATCAATTAACAGAAATATTCAGGTGTCCTGATATTTATATTAGGAAGAAAAAGTTATTTTATGATTTTCATGAAATGAGAATTAAATAGGATTTATAATTTTTAAATTTATTCCCTGATTTGTATGTCAAAAATACTTTCAATTCTTGTTGATTAATTTTAATGAGTCATTATATCTTTGTGTGCTATTGTTTTGCTTTACTTTAGTAATTTATTATTAAGATATGGTTTTTTTTAAATAATTAATAATGTAAAAATAATTATTTATGAATTTTTTAGAGTACACCTTTCAAGCATTCTTGTGAAGGTCCAGATGACATGGTAAGATCTGTATTAAAATTTCACTTTTATTTTTTATCAGTTGTTATAAGTTAGGAAAATAAATAAAATATTGGTATATTAGTAAAAATAATTTTCTTATCTATGCTTAGATATTTTTTGGTTTTCCACTGTATAGCACTATTATGGTCATAAGTGATGGCATCTTATATAATGAGGCACTCTGTGGATGTGTCATTTTGACCCTGAATGTGGGTGGGCCCTTGTAATTTAGAAGCAAGCACCATACTTGTCTGACTGATACTGCGGTGAAATATTTCTGATACTGTGGTAAAAGCAAACCTCATATATGGCTTGCTTTCACCATAAGTATCATTTTACACTGTGACAATGACATATTTTACATGCCCCTGTTGCCATTTGGTTATTCATTAGCAAACGTGATGAATCTTTGGTTGATTTAAGATTCCAACTCACTACCTTATAATAACGAGAATGAACTCCTAACCAACTTATCCATTATGCAGGGCTCGGAGTTGTCCTGATATTCCTTAAATTCCTGATTTTTTAAAAAACGTCCTGAAATGTCCTTATTTTATGAAATAAATCTTGGAATTCTTTAACTTTTTATTATATTCCTTTGAAAGTTTAATTTTTAATAATTTTACATTTTTCAGTGGTAAACTTTTCTTCCTGTGGAATATATTTTTTCTTTCAACTGCTTTCTATTCAAAAAGAAATTCTTGCCAAACCTATTTTGTTCTTTTTCAAACAGTAAATTGGGTTGCCAAACATTTGTCTCCGCCTGATTTTCTGCCATTGGTCACATCAAAAAAATTTAGGTTTGGCTTAACCATTAAATTCTATTTTTTGCCTTTACTGTCGAAAGATTCTATTTTTAGTATTTATACAACAATTAATAATGATGGCAAAATTGTGAGAATCATTTGCCTACGTTTATGCGCATGCGTGAAATACTTAGCGCGTCATTTTGAACAATTTTGATTGGTGTTTTAAAGAACGTTTATTAGCAAGTTTAAAATTTATTTTTTTTAAAAAATTAATTTTCTTTTAAAAATGCTGAGGAAAATGAAATTTTTTGATAAATGATTGGAAATGCAAGATGGGAATAAATGCCTAATTAAGACTAAATAAGAAATGTTGACGATGTTCATTCTGCGTAGTGTTTTGTATGCAAAAGCAAATTCAGTGTTCTAAATATGGATTGTAGACAAGTGCTTGCTCATGCAGATTAAAACACAAGAAAGCTATGAGCTGTTACAAGAATCAAACACTGTTTACTATCAAGTCATCAACTTCATCTGAATTCTCGACATCGACTGTAGTAGTGAATAACAAATCATGGCTTCCCGAAACAGCATCAGAGAAAACCATTTTAGTTTTGGTGGCAATAAAAAAATTAATTATTCCTTTTCAACTTTGAAAGATTTAGCTAACATTTACGGAGAAATTTTTGACGATTCCTCCGTAGCAAAATATCTCAATTTATTTGATATAAAAAGTCAGATATATGATTAATTTTGGACTAGCTCCGTATTTCTAAATTCTTTTGTTTCAGGATATCGGCACTTCACATTTTGTTTTACTTTTTGATGAAACTACTAAAATACAAATAAAGAAACAGTTGGATATTTATATCTATTGGTCTGATAAACAAGAAAAGAAAATGTCATTTTTTACCTCGAATCACATTTTTAAAAATATTCTAAGCCAATAAAATTGTAAAAATTTTATTAAAAATAATGGTTTGAATTTAGAAAAATTAATGCAGTAATACATTAATTTTTCTAATATAATTAATTGATTTGGGTATGTGTTGCTTATACATAATCCATGGAGCACTATGTAAGGGTATTGATTGTATTATTGATAGATTTGCTGTAGATATTCATCAATTTTTCAAGCTATCTCTTTCAAGAGAGGAAGATTGTCACTCCTTACAGTTGGAAATACTGGAAGAAACCTTAACTGGACTTAATTTCCTTCGTTATGTTGAGAGAAGTTGGTTAACTTTAGGATCAATTTGTGAGAAAATCGATTAGCAATATGATGTTTCAAAAGAATATTTTATTGTTAAAGTATCTAACGAGTCGAAATATCCTCTTTCTGATAGACATCTTCAGATTATAAAACATTTGAAAGACTATAGCATATCGGCATTTTGTTTCATTTTTGTAAAACTTTTGAACCATATTTATTTCTAATGCAAAAAGTCTAACTTTTAGTACATGTGATGTACAGTAAGTTAAATTAACTTGTTCGCAGTATCATGTTTAAATTTTTAAATCCAGAAGAAATCTGTGAAAAAAATGGAGTAAAGTTGCTATACACATAAATGTATAGCAACTATCATGATCAACATTTATGTATTGCTATATACATAAATGTTGATTCAGGAAAAAACTGGTTAAACTTAAAAACAAGATTGAAATAGCTCATGGTGCAACAGCAATACGGGAAAAGCTTACGGATAAAACAACATTTCTACAAAGTGTCAGAAGTTGCTACATAGCAACTTCTAAGCATTTGCTTCAAAAACTCCCTATAAATTCTTTACTCTAAGATTTCCAGTGTTTGCCTCCTTATAATAAAAAGAGAGAGAGAGTCTAGGAGCTCATTTAGCAGATTAATTCAACATATTCCTCGTGAATAAAACTTCTTTAGACTTTGATAAGATGAATGAATAGTGGATTCTTTACATGTGTGAAGATGCGACTTTGCTTATGAATGATTATGATAATGACCAAAATATCTGTAAATATTGGAATGCAGTTTTTAATATAAAAAATGCAGGTGGTTATATAAAATATCCTACTCTTTCTAAAATTATTATTAAAGCATGTCTGCTGTTATTAAATGTAAATTCTCAACCAGAAAATTTTTTTTCGACTAACAATTCTGTTGTGACAAAGGAGAGAGCTTTATCGGAATTAACAGTTCAAAGTTTACTCATTTGTCATGATGTTTTTGGAATGCATGGCAATTCTGTTTTCTCCATTCCATATATAAAGAAATGGTGCATTATATTAAAAAATCTCAAATGCAGATTATACATCATATATGCAAAAATCAAAAGATGCAACACAATTAGAGAAGAAAAGAAAGGAGGAGGAAGACAAAAGGTACTTGTGAAAAACAGTTTAAAAAATCGCACTTGTTAGAAAAATTAATGAACTTGAGAAAAAAAAAATTGTTTGATAATAAGTGTGCAGCTCAAAAACTTTTGGATGATGCAAATAAAAAATAGCATGTGCTATTAGTGATGTGAAAGTTAGACAAATGATGCTATCTGCTGCTAATGCAGAGACTGCATCGGTGAATGATTAGTTAAAAAAAAGCTGTATTAAATTATCGGAATTAAATGCTAATGCATCTAGTTCAAAATGAACATTAGTTATACATATAAATTTACTGTAATATAAAGCATTTATAATGTAACTTAGTAGTTTTTTAAAATGTTCAGTATAAAAAAGTTTAAATTTCTGTATCATTTTTCATATTTTTGTAATAAAAATTAAAAACTCAAAATTAATTAAATAGTATACTCCTCTCTAAAATGTGTTATATTTATAAAACAGAAATTAGTATGTAAAAGTAACATTAGTTTTTTTTAATTATTAACATATGTCCTGAAAAATGTCCTGATATTTCTTGAAAATATTGTCCTGAAAAAAAAATTTCAGTACTCCTACCCCTGCATTATGGCCTCACAATAAATATTAAGTTATTGTTTAGTTTTTCTTAAATTAAGATATTTTTATGTGTATCTTGTTTATAATTGAAAATCTTCAATAGAAAAAGCAATTTTTTCTGAATTATTTTACTTTCCATGTTTTTTGCTGAGTGTTTGTATTCAATTATTATTATTTTAGAAAAATACCTTGTGTCAGGAAACATGCAAATAATTTATGTAAGTATTTATTAAACTTGTTAAAGAAATTATTACAAATTATATTTATTTTTTAATAAATATCTAAAAACAAATATTTTTGATTTCTTTTATGTTTCATTACTTTACTGTACAGTGAAATAAATTACTTCTTTTTATTATATTTGAAATAGTATAAAATTTCAGATTGAGTTATTTTAGTGAATTCAGGAATTCACATTTTTATTCATTTACTGTTTCAGTTATGTTTGCACATCTACTTAATAATTTTAATTCACGTGTGCTTAGCAACTAGTGTTTTCTAGTGCTGAAAATTTATATTTTGTAGACTATTAAACTGCTATTAACATTAAAAATATCTTTAAATATTAGTGCATTTTATTTGTTTCATATTTTGAATAAATTTTTCTGTACCTATGATATATCAAAAAAGTATTAAAATTCATAAAGGTAATATTTACTATATCCACATTATGAAAAAGTTTTTGTATTTAGTTCTTTTATGAGTAGAATTTTGTTTCTTTCTTCATGAGTTTGTTTAGTATTAAATAAATGGTACTAAGTTTTCAAGTGTTATTGTTTATAAGTTTATTTTGCTTACATAAAAGTATAGAGAAGAAAACTGCTGGAGATTAACTTATATTTTAATTATAAATTGAATACATTTATTTTATGCATATATTTTTGTAATGAAAATAAAGTATGTGTTTGATATTAAATGCAATTTTTTTTATTCCAGCCAGCTCATGTTAAGGCATGTTTTCTAGGTTCAAGTTTAACTATTCCAATTACTAATGGGCAATTAAATTTAGGTACTTGGCAAGGTATATGGTTATGTGAGCATAGAAATAGAGCAGGTATTTTATTTTTGGTTTTTAAATGATATTTAAAAATATCCAAGGAATTTTTCTCATATAATTTCATATTACAAAATAATTATTCCTGAAATTGTTTGATTTAAAATAGTTGTAAAAAATAAATTATAATATATAACTTTTCATTCCTGTTTTGTACAACAATTTATTAACTGAAATGAATTTCTATACTATTCATTGGCTCAAGATAATTTTATTAACTTTCATTCGTTTTATGTTTACCATAACTCATATTTATTATTAACAAAATGCATCAGATTTCTTTCTTTTTAAAGGAATATTTATTGTATATTTTGTCTTACTGTAAGCTTAAAAAATGTAAAATTTTTACAAAAGGTGTACTTTTTTATCCATGTGTAGTATCAAAATTAAAATAATCATCTTTTCTTTTTGATTTAAAGTCTTTCAAAGTAATGAAATTAAAAGTGAACCAATAAAGTATATTTTTGAATGAATTCTGTACCAAGAATCAATCAATTTTCATTCTTTTAAAGAAATGATTTCATTCTTTTAAAGAGAAATTCCAACCTTCAAGGCTCTGTAAAGAATAGAACAGTGTTCTAACTAAATTAGTTAATTACATTGGTATATAATATATATATATATATATATATATATATATATATATATATATATATA
>JAPDSC010035075.1:23832-34351 GCA_026290005.1 Latrodectus geometricus | reverse complement strand
TATATATATATATATATATATATATATATATATATATATATATATATTTAGAGTTTATAAACAATGATGTTAATTTAAAAATAGACAATTAAAGTACCAATTTTTTCAGCTTAAGTAGAATTTATTAATAAAAATTTGATTCTAATTTTTCATAACTGTCTATAATTTTAAAATAATTTACACCTTCTGTTTTATTAAAGTGAATAAAATAAATAAAACCATTTAGCAAATAAACATTTAAATTAAATCACTCTTTAATTTCATTTAAATTAATTTATGGTTGTAAAATAATATTTTAATGCATTTCAAAATTATATACTCTCATTTATAAACTATAATTTTTAATAGTTGTTTTTTCTTATTTGAATTAATATTGTTGATTTTTTCCTATTTTTTTCCCAAAAATTTTTTTTTTTTTTTTTTTAAAGTTTGATGGTCAATTGAAAATGTAAACTTTGTTTTTATAAAAGTACTTATCACTGTCACATTCGCAAAACCATTATCTTTTTAAAATGTGGAAGAAAGATCTTTTCCTCAAAATTTTTTAAATGATGTGTCAATTGTTTTAGAATTTATGCACTTGTAGGTTCATGAAATTTTTGGATTGGGCTTAAAACTTTTAATTTGTACCTTTTGGCTGTATTATAATTCTTGCAATTAAAACTTTTGTAATTGCAGGTATTGATCAAGCAAAAAGATTGATAGTATTAAAATTATTTCTTAGAAGTTCTTTTATATCATTGTACTTAATAAAATATTTTATTGTATTTTATAGGCTCTAGGAAAGTTATTGTTACTATCAATGGAGCTCTGCATGAATGAAAGGAATAACTTATTGCTATTGTTTTATTAAAACAAACACATGTTCTCATAATTTCTTATTTTGAGAGCATATTTATTACCATGTGTGTAAATATGTTGTGTTTGTACAGTATTTTTTAAGATAAATATCAATATATTTATCAATCATAACATATTTGTTGATTTATTTTATATAATATAACATTGTGATATTCTCTAAAATATGTGAATTTCTTAAATTTAACTATTTCAATTTTATAATAATCTATGGACATATAAATAAATATTGTGCCAATTTGTTAAAATATCATGTTATTAAAAATTTCATTGTTTTAAGATAAAAACCTTCCATACTTTTCAGAAAAAAAATTTAAAAGGAATTTTTTTAAAAACATATAATCAAATCTTAAAACTAACCAAATTAAGTATTATGTACACATAGAAATTGATTTCAAATACTTAAAGAATATAATTTTATTTAAGGTTTAATTTTTTAATATTTTCCAATAATTGAATTTCTTTTAAAAATAATTGAGAACCATATACATTTTGAAATACAAATTCATTTTAATCTTTGGGAAATTAAAGGTGTCCTTTCTGTGTGATATATTTATTATAATGCCAGATAAATAAAAAAAAAAAAGTGTGATAAATTAAAAGGTGAATGTTATGCAGCAAAAACTAAATTCATGAAGTGTAATGACTATTAAATATATAATTTTCTTATTTTGAGTAATTTATGCTTCTCATTAGTTTTGTTGATTTCTACATGCAATTATGTAAATAAGATATTTTTAAGTAACTAAATATTATATTGGCATTATTTTTTGTTAAAAATTTGTTTTGTTGTAAATCAATAAATATTTTTAAAGATTTGCTTTATTAGAAAATACAAAGTTTAAACACTTTAGTGTGTTTCTGCAATATCATTTAAAATCTAATTATTTAGATTTAAAAAAAAAAAAAATCTACTGCCATTCAAGTATTAAGATATAAATAAATGTTCTAGCAAAAGAAACTTCATTGTGCATTTAAGAACATAGTTTTTTTAAAGAAATGTTAATAAATGAGATTTCTAAGAATTTAATCATTCGATTTAGATGTTGAATGAATTAAGTGAGGACATGCTTTGTGGATTTTATAGTATTAATATAAAAAGAAATGTGTAATTAGAATTTGAATTGAAAAAAAAAATGTGTAAAAAGAAATTTTAGTTATTTTTAAATACATTACTTATTTTTATCTCTTAAATCTTAGTATATTGAATTTTATTTTAACTACATTATTTACCAAATTAAAAAAAAATTCATGTAGTCAATGTAATGATTAATTGTTAAATCACTCTTATATTGACTGAAACAAGTACTTACATATTTAAATTTCAGTCACTTGTTCTAGCAAATTAACAAACCTTGTATTGAAAGTTCCCATCATTTATAAATCTGTACCTGATGACATTTATCAAAAAGAGTTTTTTATTTTTATAACTTGATTTTATGTATTGTGACAATTGGAGCCAAAACATTTGTATCCTTCCTATTCCATTGGAAGATGTTTCAACTTATCATGTTAATGAATCACATTGTTACAATAATATATGTAAATGTACATTTCCACATATCTGTATAACTTATTTGAACATACTACTTTGTAAAACATTTTGATGTTAGATTAGAATATACTATGTTAAGTGGCTCTTCCATTCTTAGTTTATAATGTAAATATTTTGAATGTTAAATTTAATATATTTTGGATATTGCAAAAAGGCAATAATTGAATGTTTACATTTTTTTTTATTGTTAGAGTAGAATATAATAGCTGCAAATTTATGAGGTATATAGTCTGCTTTAGTGGAAATGTTAAATTTAGATTATTTAGTTTCTCTCATTAGTACCAGATTGTCATTGCTTAATGCAAATAATTTGGATTTTTTTAAAGAATTTCATATGCAAGCATTAAAAAATCTAGCAATCTTTCTTGAAAGTTATTATAGAAAGTATAATATAGTATAGTAGTAATATACATAGTGTATGTATTACATATTTAAGATTTTAATTCTGAAATGTCAGCCAATTGATATTTTAGTTTGACTACTTTAAACACCGAAAACATGTTACAAATATTCAGGGAAATTTTGTAGATTTTGGTTTTTGATTTAATTTGTAATATGCTGGTGTATTCTTAAAAAAATAAAATGAATATTTGTTTTATTTGCTATGTAAAATTACTTTCAAGATATATAATTCAAAGGGATTTCTTAAATAATGTTTTTTTTATATTTTTGTTGCGATGAATTACTTAGTGTTAAATATAAATACCAAACTAGTCTTAGAATTGCTAATTTTAATGTCACTAATTTAAAACTTACCTATTATCATTGGAATTAATTTAATTTAATTCCAATAATAATAGTTAAATTTTATCTCTTTCATTAAGGTTTTCTCAATATCATCTTTTTTTAATCTAAACTAGTTTAGATAATAAGTATTTAGAAAATTAAATTTTATTAAAGTTTAGGCATTTATTTCCCATTGTTTAATGAAATTCTTAAAATTTAATTACTTAAATGTTTACTAAGTACTTAATTTCAAAATTTATATTTTTTTAAATTAGTTATGTTTTTTATTAGCTAGGAAAAAGATGAATTATTTTCTTACATTTCTTGTGAATGTCCTTTAATTGCAAATGAAATGAATTAAGTAATGTTTAAGGATTTCATGTAATCTAATTTAATGTGGAATTTAGTAATTATCTTTCGTGCTAGGAAGTGCTACATTAAGCATTTTTTTTTCCATTGAATATAAAATATTACATTTGATGATTCAATTCATTATTATTTAGATACACATATCATTTGCATTAGATTGTTTTCTTTACTAAACATCTAAAATGAAATATAAAAAGCTAAGTTTATTAAACATTCTTGTATTCATCTGTGATGTGCATTTTCTTTCTTAATGAATTAGGTTTAAATTATGCTGACTGATGTAAAATCGTTTTTCCTTTTAGTATACTCTTTAGATGATGGTTGTTTTATGTATTGCACAGTCTTTAGTGACAGTCCTAAAAATATATTATTTTGTTAGTTTATTTTAAAACTTATGTATACCTCTTGACTTCATCTCTTCCTATATTCTATACCGTAAATGCTCAAACTTGTTTCTGTATGTACAAAATTGTGAATATTTGTATGAAAGAGGGAGAGAATTTGTATTCATTGTATATATAAAATTATGATAACTTCCATATCTTACATAGTAGATAATTTTTTATAATATATCCTATTTATATTTGTGAAATTCCAATGATATACTATTGTTGTGAATCAATGTTTGAAAATATTTTCCATAAGCCTGCCTTTCTGTATTTCTTGTACATTAAATGCCTCATGCAATCAATTTGTATACAGTAATTGTTAAATTTTATTTTATAATTAATATTAATTCTTAAAAGTTTAATGATATAAAAATAAATTAATATAGACTTAAGTATTTTAGTACCATTAAGATTTATGATACATTTGATAAGCTTATCAAATTTTATTTTATGAAAATGTAATTTTCATTTCATTGATATTTGTACATTTAAAAATATCTTAATATAAATCTTATACCACATTTCACAATTAAAATTCATTAATGGAAGTTTGATATCAGTTTTTTATTTATCTGGAAACAAACACCCAATAAATTTAATTTAAAATAAACCTTATTTTGGAGGAAATTTTTCATGATCATTTTCTTAATTTTTTTAGGAAAATTATAATTAAAGAAAAAATTTTAAGTACATAATTTTTAGAATTGAACACATAAATGAAAATTTTTTATATAGATTTTTAGGCAGTGAAATAATTTCATTGATTCAAAAGTTATTGTTTTGTTGTGAATAATTTTTTGGTATATTTAAATTTCATTTGAGCATTTTCCTGTTTTTCATCTGGATTTCATTTGCTATATGAAACAAATTACTAAGAAGGTTTAAAAAACTTATTATTTTTATTGAATCTAAAATATGATAACTATTAAATTTTATTTAACAGTTGTGCTAATATTTTTTTTTTACTTATATAAAACTGAATGCTATATACCAGGGGTGGCCAAACTTTAGGTATCCGGGATCTACTCCACATTTAAAAAATCGAAAGCGGTCTACCAATGGCAGAGCTAAATTATCATACATATTTATTTTCGGTAACAAGAAAATATAGTAAATTATGTATTTTTTCTAAAAAAAACTTAATATTTACAAAAATTTACTGACGAAAATAATCAAAGTATTCATATATCAAAAACTGACCATCCTATTTACTTTGTTTAATTGAAATTTGGCCTGGTATATCTGCGACAAGTTTATCATATTGTGGCTGGTACGAGCTTATTGCAATGCATAAACACGAAATTAAATGTTCATCTGATAAATACGACCAATGTTTGTTTTTTGTTCATGGTTGAAAAAGCAGATTCGCAAAGATACCTCGATCCAAAGCATGATTTCAAATACAAAATCAATTTGTAAATATATGGAAACGTTTCCTCAGAAATTATTTTCCAAAAATCAGTATCGCTAAATATGATCTGGATTTAAGAAATATATCGCATCTTAATTTAATAATTTCTTCCTCAACCTTACTGATGTGATATCTATTAAATGTCCTATTTTTTCAGATACTCCATCATTGTTGACATTTTCATTAAATGGAAATACCATAAAATTGATTATTTCTTTCAACCTAATTAAGTCAGCGAATCTTCTTTCTAATTCTTCAAACAAAACAAGTATTAAGCGAAATCTTCGAAGTCTCTATTTGGATTATGGATGCACTCTTTCTCCATTATTTTGAAGCTTCTCAATTCATGTTTTCTTAATTTGAGAGGCATACCTTTCTATAGTTTTTTTTAATGTTTTAATCTTGCTAATGATCATCCGTTTTAGGTTTTAAGTTGCAAACCTTAAATCACAAATCGTAAATCTTTGCACAGTTTGTTTTGAATTTTAAAGCATAGACTGTAGTAAATTTTTATTTTAAATAATTCATTGATTCTATGTCATGAGTCATAAATTAAATTGTTAATATTCGATGTCATTATCGGGACGGTCGCGTGGATTACCTAAATATCTTCGTGGTCTACCAGTCGATCGCTGTCGACATCTTGGCCGCCCTTGCTATATACAGTCTTGGAATATAACATGCATACTAGTATTTCATTTAATAATTTACTATCAGTGATTTTGCTGGAAAAATGTTTTTCATTGTTGCTCAAAAAGGAGGTATATTTTCTAATCTTCATTTGTTTACAAAATATTCAAAAAATTAAAATTGCTGAAAATAATTAAATTTTCATTATTTATTTAGAAAACTTTTATACATTTATTACTTATTTCTCTGATGAAATGAAACTAATATATACTTCTGGGAAACTGAGACAAAACTGTAAAAGATTTTAATATAAAATATGAAATGTTCTTGAAAATTCAGTCTTGTCTTAGAAATAAGATGTATAATCTTAGAACATTTTATACTTTTAATTGCTTTATATCCTTGTATATATTAAAATATAGATTAATATTCATTTTGTACATAAGTAATATAAAAAAAGGAAGTTTAGTCATTTGTTTAAACAATGACATTAATATAGATTTTCTATGGTAGTTTAGGCAATGTTAAAAAAAACTTCATTTTTAAATATCCAATTTAATGGATGGTATTTAATTAATGGATGAGTATTATAAAATTAATAATTTGAAGCTTCTATTTCTATATTTTGTAACACAAATACTTATAAAATATTAATACAATCAGGATGTGAGTTGTATTTGCATAAACATAAACTTATGTGAATGCTACTTAAGAAACATTGCTTTTTTATAGTTATTCTTAGAATTTTATTTAAATATAAATTTTACTGTACTCTGTATAGTCTTCATTATTTCATTTCTTTTTTTTAAGAGTATAATCATAGTTATATAAATGTTTGCAATATAAAACAAATAAAGAATTAGGTTACTAAAATATATGAGTAATGAGATGAAATATTAAAAAAAAATTTTTTTAAAACTGCTATTTTAATTTTCTTATCTGTTTACATTCCCTTAAACAGATAAGAAAATATATATATTAAATGTATCAACTTTATTAATAACGAATGCTATAATAAATGAGATAATATTTTAAAAATTTCTTAAAAAATTAATAATTATAAATGATTTTTGTGAAAATAATACTTTAAACAAAGCTTTATATCTGCATGTTATTATAGGGAAGTCAGTAAACATTTATGTAATTGTTGTATTTAGCTTATTAAAATAATTTTGATGTTTTTATGAATTTTTACCATCTTGGTCTCATTTTTATATATTAGCTGTAGTTTTAAAATTCTCTGTACTTATTTTTTTCTAAAATTTTGAAAGATGTGTCTTTTTGTTGAAATTCTTTTTGACTGTTCCGATTTCTAGACTTTTGCCAGAGTTATTTAGGAATTAATTGTATAAATTGAATGTAGGAAATCTTTAATTATGAAAAAATTATATTTTGAGTAAAAGTTATTTTTGATTCCTAATGTTGTCAGCAAATGTTTTAATGATGAAATAAAGTTATTTTTAATTTGGTTGAATAAATTAATTTATATATTTCATTGTTAATTTCCAGTTTATTTCAATGTGTCTTAAACATATGAAAAAAATGTTAGTTCTATAACTAATGTGATTTTTAAAAACGCACAATAAAATTAAAATTATGTTTATATAATTATATTAGTTTTTGATTAATAGAATCTTAAGAAAAACATGTTGTAAAGCTTAATTTAAGTTATTTGAGTTGATATAAATTACTGTTCGTCAAAATACTTAGTCATTGAAAATTTTACACTAACATGCAGAATACAATCATAAACTTATTTGTATTTGCAAAGACTTGTATTTGTTAAAAATAAAAAGGCATTTGTTAAGTAGATATTGCAAGTTTGCTAAAATATTGTGGTATAAAAATATGCCCCAGAAAACTATTCAATAGAGTTTAGCAAATGTTGGCTATCTATTGGGAAATTAAAAAATGGTTGTATTAATATTAAATTGAAAAGTGATATGGATTTAGATTTGACCTGGCACAAGTCTAATTTTTCACTGCCAAACTCATATATCATTTGTTTGCGATGTTAACTCTTTTATGCTTGAAAAATGTTTTATGTATATAAATATTGCTCATGAATGGTATTCATTTTCTGCACAGATCTAATATTTTGAAAATATGTAATTTTTCAGAAATGAGTAGTAAAAGAAGGTTATAATAATCATGATAAATTTTGTTTTCTTTTGTGTCATTATTTTCTATGTATACAATTTTAGATTATTTTTATTAAGTTCTATTAAAAAACTTAGACTTTTTATAAAACATTTTTTTGGATTTTTTGGTAGAGAATTTAATAAATCAAGTATATTCAATTCAAGAAAATACTAAAGGTATCTACTTCATCTGAAATACACACAGAACATTATTCTAAGAAAAAAAAAAAATTAGTGAACAAATAAATGCATTAAATTTGCTTTGGGCCTCCCCCCCCCCCAAGCATCAAGAAGGAAAAATATATGAATATAATGCGTCTTTTACCCTTGAACAGTCTATTTTTTTAAAAAATATATGTAGAACAAACAATTTAAATGTTTTGTGGCATTTTTATTGTATTTATTGGACAACCTGTTAATTAATAATGATCATTATGCACAAATTCAATTAAAAAAAGAAAAATATGTGTTTTTATCCTTTATGTCCGTGAACTTAATAACTAGATGCTCTTTTCTGTGCCATGAATGAATGCTCTGTTATCCTGACCCAATAGCGATATTTATCATCTGAATTATCACAGCAAATTTAAAAAAAAAAAAAAAAAAATCTGTGAAAAATGGCCACAATGATATTAACAATTTGGTAAAATGTGTTTTGGATAATAAATTATCTGTTTTTTAACTTTATCTGTTTTTTTTATATAAAACAATATGATACGTTAAAAATTGCCTTCTAGGATATAAACAGCCCAGGTTAGAAGATTTACTGAGATGTATATTACGAATTTAAAAAAAAAAAAATAGATTTATATTAGATATTCATGGAGATCATAGTCATCATACAAGTTTTTGTGGTTATGTTTTATGCCAAAAACTTTCGTATTCAGTTTTATATATATAGTGAAATTTTTTAAACGTAAATATGGAGCAAATATGAAACTTTTCAAAACCAGAGTTGAAAGTTAAATTTCAAGAATTATAAATGAATTATTACTGCTATATTCAGTACTCAATTTACTGTATATATTTCATTATATAGTAAGTTGAGCATTAAATTTAATCGTTTACCATTACAAACATTAAATTTAAAATTTCGAGAGTTTAATTTCAATCAATATTTATTTAAGGAAGAGTTCTTCCCTGTTCAATATTAATAAAGCTTGAATAGTGCTAAATTTAATCGAACTTAAGCGAGTCGAGTAGTTAAACTCGAATACAAAGCAATTGAGTCGTTAGACCCTGTCATATTCAGTATAACAGTTCTTTGATTCAATTTCCATCTTGGGGTTTATTCTTTATAGTGAGGAACAGGACCTTACCATGATTTAATTTTTATTTACGTGAAACCCGTTTTAATTAATCTGAGAAAAATATTGATATTTGGAATATACATAAAGTCTTGTAAAATTTAATCCTTTTTTTTTTTTTTTTCTTTTTTTTTTCTTTTACTTTTTGAATGTAAAAAAAATATTTTAAGAAGAAAATATGAAAACTTATAGCAAAATTTTATTACTGTTGTTGTAAAATTTTAACTTTATGTAGAAATATAGGGATATTCTTAAATGAATAAATTAAATTCTAAAAATTATAAAGAATTTAAAAGCTGAATGGCAAAATATAGAAAGGAAAAATCTTATTAAATATTTATTTATTAATCACATTAATAAGGATAGCTGTTACGCTATACTTTTAAAAATGAATACAAAATTTGCTTTAAGAAAATAATAGATGTTTTCTCACATTAATAAATATGAGCAAAATTTATTTCCCATCAAATTTTTAAAGAAATTCCTTCACAAGAAAACCCTAAAATATTTCCGAAGACTTATTTTTTCCCAAACCATAGTAAATCAAGAAAACACCCGAAAAATACATTATTCGTATAAGGTTAAATTTTTTAAATATATTCATAGCTATTAAAATTTCTGAGTTCACTTTAAAATTTATGCGAAAAAATAAAAAATGTATTACCAGTTTTCAATGTGTGTTTTTGCTTGCAATAGATGGCAGCACTACATTTAAACTTTTTCGAAATGTGTAAGTTCTTTTAGGAAAAATTTGAATTCTACTGTTTAAAATATCTCAATTACATGTGTTACATTACTTAATACATCTGAAATATCGAGTTTGTAAATAAGGAAATGTAAACATTACTCAAAACTAAATTATTAATTTTATTATAAAACTAAAATTTTTATTTTCATAATGTTTTTATAAATTTATATTTATTAATATAAAAGAATTATTTATATAAATTTTTTTAAATTAAAAATGTTATTCACAGGAACTAAGCAAAAGTTTTTGCTAAAAAAGTTAATATGCAAATAAAAATGATTTGCCGAAGGTGAATTTTTTAATAGTAATTTATATGCATTTCAAAATATGATTTGTTGCAGAAATCAATCATATATATATATATAGTACCTTATAAAGAAAAAAA
>JAPDSC010035075.1:0-23732 GCA_026290005.1 Latrodectus geometricus | reverse complement strand
ATATATATATAGTACCTTATAAAGAAAAAAACTGCTTGGTAAAAATTGGTTCTTTAATGAAATCTCGATGTCACAATGAACTAGATATCATTTTTCTACAACTTCTTTCTATTTATTGAACTACATGCTTCATCGAATGCACAATACGTCAAGAATGTCCATTTCATAAGGCAATTAAAAGATATCCTCACTTCTTGCGAAAAAGCTTATGATATTTGCTCTTAAAGTTGTTTATTATGCTGTGATGCATCAACTGTAAGAGACGGGAAATAGATTTGATGGGTAATTCTCCACACGAATTGCTTAAAAAAATATGAGATTGCATTATCTTTAGTGGAATTAATTATCTATGAATCAAAGAGATAACGATTTTATTTTAAAAATGTTGAGCTTAATTCTTCAATCATAAAATAAAAAAGTAAAAATTTGAAAAAGCAAGTGAATAAAAAAATACAAACAATGCTTGAGTGTAATACGGATCGTAACCATTGCTATTTTATGAATATCAGAGTGCATAAATTTTGAAGTATTTCTTGCGATAATTTCAAAATTCACGCTTATGAACATAGTTCTTATTTGGTCGGTTTACAGGAATGATTAATGTATGACATCTGTTTTAATGTTATTATTCTTTCACTTAACCAAGAGTTCATTCTGATACTTCTTCGACACTTCATGAATAAATTCATTAATAAGATAACCAATCATAATATGTCTGCCAAAGCCACTATTCTTCACTTATTGGTACACTTCCCACATAAATAATTACGTTTTCTCTACACATATTATATTTAATCTTTTCTGGCCACATGTGACCATTGGATTTGCAGGAAAAAGGACATGCATTAAATTTAACATAAATTCTAGCGACCAGTCCAGTATTAAAAGTTTGTATAGGTATATATTATATACACTGTATTCCATTTAAATTCCTATACCAAAAAGGAAAATTAGTTTAACATGAGATCATACTCTATCTTGTTGATTGTGCCTTTTCGATTTCTTGGAGTTTCCAAGAACTCGAAAAATCACTATCTCTGGACTTAAGGTATTGGAAATGTACCGATCCTCATTTAAAATCAGTTTGATTCAAATTAAAGGTGTGTAATATTTTGTACTTAATTGCTGCTGATACCTTCAAATCAGGTTCGAAAATTCAATGACTATATCGAAGACACCCAAGAGCTTTTCGGAAGCTTCATAAACAGATTCAAGTATTAGAATACTTCAAATTGAACCGGGACTCATCTTAAAACTTCTACGCCCTGTTTTGTCTTTGGTCACACAAGAATCTCGTCATCTGTCTCTATGATGCATTTATAATTTATTAAGTAGAAGATACTGATACTCTGTAAGTATTGGATAGCCTAAAATTATGAAACTGTAATCAGGTGTTTTGATATTCATCTTGTAAATTGCTTTTTGGAAGGACTTTTCATAGGTAGTACAGAATGTGTAGCAAAAAAAAGATATTCGGAAAATTCCCGAGCACTTATCCGACAGACATACATGCAAAAGACTAAAATACAACAAGATCTTCTACTCTGAAGAGCGCTATCTTACGACTAATCTATGCTGAGCCCAATCAATAAGACAATAAATTTTCCATGCACACATATAACTGGTTATCTATATGAAAGAATACTTTTGCATATCTGTATACATAACGCTTCATATGAGCACGACATTATACCCTATGATTAACGGGTTTGCAATACTTGCCGATCATACAAGTTCCTCCTTTTTTTGAACCATGCTCAGATGACAAGGTTACAACTGAGCTGCCATCCTCCGAATTTGGACTTTGTAGATTAACGTAGACACATTCCCAACTCTGATGAGGCAGAGCTCAAGCAAACTAAAGAAGGAGAATGTGGTCACCCTACGGTATCTCTACTCGGCAAGTGATGCTTATCTTATGGAAAATAGCTTGAAGTTCCTGAGCCACTGGGAATCTATGCTAAAAAAAAGTGTAGTTTTTGTGCAGCTCAGAAAATTTGCAATGAATATCTATATTTCAATGCTTATTTAACTAGCTTTTTTGCGAATTTTTTATCATAATTCTTTCGTCGCTTATGAGATTTCTATGTACATTCTTTGTTCTTATAAAACAGTGAGAAAACTGCGTATTAATCTAGTGTTTTATCATCCATGAAAAATTAAAATATATTTATTTTAATGCAATTAATTTTTTAAAATTAAGACTTTTATTAATTTGCTTTTTTCACACTTTTTCGTATTTTCTTTGGAGAATAAAACTTTTTATCAATTTTTTTTGCTATATATGTGGGAGAAATGAGGATTAAATGAAGAATTTTAAGAATTTCTTTCTCCCAAAGTAACAAATTGCATTCTTGGAATTTCGTCTTTCTAAGAAAATAACTAATGAAACCTAAGAACAGGAATTCAGTTTATAGTAAAATAAATGATGTAAAATAACTTTTCCTGTCAATATTATACCCAATTATTCGGCGCGATACTTTTTCCTCGTAGGATAATAATTGGCCATATTTCGCGACACAATTTCTTCTTACATAATAATTTACAAAGAAAGAGGTGCATTATTGGCTTTTATTTTTATTGAAAACAATTTTCTTTGTATTTTTTACTCTTTTTCAAAAAAAGAATTACTGTACTTAATTTTGTGCTTACATTTTATTTTATTTCTATGGAAATGAAGAGGAAGTGAATATGCTTAACAGTTGAATAAATTCATTTTCATGAAGAAAAATCATTTAGCATATTCTTTTTCTGTTCTAGAAAATAATATGATGATTAACTTTTTCCTTTTTTTTTTTTACTTTATCATAAGTTTAACTGCAAAAATATTGCTAAGTATTTGAAATATGAAATAGTTTTCTTAAGGATTTTTTTTATAATGAGTTTCTTCGTAATGTGAGCTAAAGTGAATTTATTACGCAATTTGACAACATAATCAAGAACAATGAATTTTTATTTTATACTTCACTGTAGAAAGTGAAATTCACGTAATTACAGATATAGTTAGTACCTACGATTTCTTTAAATGCACTCATCCAAACTGATAGAATGTAAGAAAACTTAAGAAAAATATTAGCTGAAAAAAAGTTACTATTAATATTTTTCTTTAACTCTTAAAAAAATATTGGAAAAAATGTAGAAAAAAATTTTACAATTAATATTTTTTAATTCATATTAAAACTACTACAGAAAAGATTACAGAAAGTATTTCAGATAATATCTGTGTAAAATATTTAAATTAATTATTTTTCTTAAGTCAGGTTTAAATCAGGTATATTTCTTATTGTGAATATACATAAACGTTTAAAATGTGAATACATTACATAGCAGATGAAATTATCAAGCAAGATACATTTTGCAGTGTTACGTCGTCACTATCTTTAAAGATCCAACTCATGAAGTTATGGTTAAAGTTACTGTGTTTTGAAAGAGATTTAAACCAATTGCAGAAACGTTATAAACCTTAAGATTTGTTAAATTAAATTTAATTACTTGTTTAGCGCTAATAAATAGTTGAGTGACTAATCCAATGTTGTAACGTGAAAGAAGGCAATAAATTCAGGAGGCACATATTTGGGGTGTGGTACAGATAGCAGTAAGTCTGATTGGTTGTAGAATTATGCTATTGTCATTATATTACGTAACTTCAACGTCATAAGGACTGCATATGTTCTTCTGCAGAATTTAAAGACAATTCGACAAGTTTAAGTAATTCTAAATATTATTAGATTTGACTAGACAGAAATATTTATAGCAAGTTAAATTAAAATTTGTCTGACATTCTAATCCAAGTTAGAGAATTAATTCCACTTCTAAAATTTCGTAACAAAATCGGTTTCTCTGTTACCATGCATCAAATGAAAATAGTGTGTTTGTTTCGATTTTGAAATTTATTCTTATTATTCTAGAACAAAACGTTTCTATGAAGGTGAAGCTAATGACATTTAATTTAACCTTTCTTGTTATTTGCAAGGGAGATACAACATTGTTATTGTATATTTTATAATTTAATATATTTTTAAGTTCTTTGAGCTTCGTTAATCACTGTAAAGTCAAATTTACTACTTTTATACGATTTGTCGAATACATAATTTGTTTAGAAAAATATTTGTCTAATTTATTTTTAAATGGCTTACCAATTTTATCCACATACTGTTTATTATTGACAAATTAAACTATAACTAGTTTAATTTTGTGGATATGTAGTACATTCATGATATTATTATTTATTTCTTATATGATTTCGTGTTGCTATTAGACATTTAACCATTGGATGAGTAATATGAATCGAAGCAATGCATTTAAATAAGAAGAAAATTAATCAGGAAAGCATCAGAATAAATAAAAGAGTAATCTCTTCAGAGATGAGAGAATCTACACCATGATCATCAGGTATGAGCTATTCAATAGATAATACTATTCAAAACCAAGATACTGAAGAAATACAGTACAAAACCTTGATGATTTGAAAAAACTGCTTCTAGACTCAGTCAATTTCATGCACTTCTGCAGCAATTGCTAAAATTGCAACATTACACCAAAAGAAACCTTACCAACAAAGTCTGTCTTGATTTAAAGGATATGAAAAAATGATCTGAATATAAATTCGAATAAGAGACAAAATATGGATTCGAAATAAGACGAGTTCTGAAGTTTTTTAATGTATTAATAAAAGAGTTCGTTGAAGCGCAAACAGAATTGTACACGTTTTCGTCATTCAGACAAGGACAATAAGAAATCGGAAGTATTGTTAAGAAAGAGACAAATTTTGACAAATGGTGAATATATTTTATGCATTTGGATAGATTGTTTTCCTACAAATATATATTTGTTTTATTTTTTTTGTTTGCTTGAGAACACAAATTCTCCAATATATGGAAATTTTACTTCTCTAACGAATTTAATACCTTTTGTTAACAAAATCCCAAAGTAGAGATATCCATCAAAGAAAATTATGAGTCAAAAGTTCTACATTCAACCAAAGTGATTAGAAGCTGAAAAACTGGAATAAGTGACTTAAAAAATATGGTGATAAAAAAAGAAAAATTGGCAAGAGATAAAAAAGGAGAAATTATGGCGAAATAAACAAATTATGGTAAGAAACTCTAACCACAATGATTAATGAAATAAGATGATAATGATGATTCCTGTGTCATAACAAAATTTGACATCATGGTCATTATACAAAGAAAATGATGCCAGAGTGTAATGATGACAACAATGACGACATTTTATAACTAGTATGTCTACCAGCAATAAATAATCCTGTTCAACATAACTAAAGTGTTCTGAAATTGTAAAAAAATATTGTAAAAATGATTTAAAAATATACAGACTAGTGATAAAAAAGAAGTCATGGCAAAACTTCAACCAGAATGGTGTGAAACTTCAACCAGAATGATTAAGGTAACCAAATTCCTGGCATTATAAAATTTAATATCATGAACATTGCACAAGAAGAAAATGATGCCATAACCAAAAATGGCGACATTTTATAGCTAGTACATCTACAATGAATAATCCTGCACTCCGAAAAATTTGGTAAGAATAAATATGGACTGAAAAATTCCAGTTACTTATTTCTGTTACATAAGCTAACAGAAAGCATCGACTGCTGTTGCTAAGAATAATAGAATTCAATGTTGAACTGCCAAATGCAATGCAGTTAACATGACATAAATCGCTACAAAAGTTTTTGACATCGCTGAAGAATCTAACTGAAATAGGTAAAATGTTAAGCACACAAACAGACTTAATGTTAATTGCTCTTAATGATAATAGCTCTTAATGATATTAAGACTTAATGTTAATAGCTATTTTCTGCTACCATAATTCTTTGGTCTTCAGCAATTATCATTGCATTAAGTAAAAGATTATTTTTAAACTGAAAGACTTAATGTACGTCAGTATGGATAAAATGTAATAGGCTTAATATTTTGTAAAAGAAATTTTAATTCATTTAGATAATGAATCGTTTTTAAAATAGGCTAAAAGCTTATATGAAAACTTGATATTTCTATTGAATGCCTAAAATGAAATTCAGTGGGAAAATAATTAGTATACACCTTTTGCGACTTAAAAGTTGAAATAATAAACGTTATATAGATTAACTGCTGAAATGCTAAAATGTTCTTATAATTCCTGCATTTTACCGAATAAATATCCTTTTCTAAGGTCTCCAATATTTTTGGGTGCTGATGATGAGGAATACAGACTCGACCTGGCATTCAAGATATATATCAATATTACAAATAACCCGTTGGAAGCTGTTTGAAGAATTACAGTGTTTTACTTTCCAGAAGGATATTTTTTAAAAGAAGATGGTCTATATTAACATTTGCAAGGAAGGAAATCCGGAAAATTTCCAAACAGTTTGAAGGTCTCGTTTTTGCTTATATCTGTTGTATACCAGTTGGCAGAAATCTATGCTAAGCCACTGAATCAACTGCAGCTACAACCAACAAGCTATAGTCGTCATCAACTGTTAATGATTTACTGCGCAACAACGAGCTGTACTTTTGTAAGTTCAAAACTATGTTATATGTGCTTTCACGAAAAAAATGTTTATTTTTATATCTTTCAGAATCAAATTAAAGCGTATGATGTTATAAAAAACATTTTAGTGTAAAATTGCTAAATCTGCGAATTGCTTTTGATTATTGACTGGATATTTAAAGTGTTGACTGTAATTAGAAAATAAATAAAATGCTTTAATTTATTTATTATTATAAGTAAATTAAAGCATTTTATTTATTTTCTAATAATAAAATGCTCTAATTTATTCCATTTAAAAATGATTAGAGATTTTCTTTATTATACCACACACAAGCATAGTATCTTTTAAAACATAATTTAAGAGAAAGAAACTATTACTTTTGAAAATATTCATGCTAATTTGTGTTCAATGGATTTTGCAGTTTATTGATATTTATTATGATTCTAAACAAGATTATTTCTTAGAAACTTACAATTTTTTTTGTATGTATTTGGTTATTAATATTTTTTTTAAAATTATTCAGGCAATATATTAGGTTGGGGAAAAAGTTATCCATTATTTTTTCGGTAGACGTCTATAGTGATTGCTATCTCGTGAGGTATCCATCATACAATTTCAAATTTATGCTCATTGGAAAGGTGACATTTGACACTAAAATATTCTCTTTCGGTTTTTTGTTTGATTAATTCAATTATGAGTACAAGGTTTTAAAAATAGAAGACAACAAACAGAAAATTCGATACATTTTAGTTTTTCTTTTATAATGGCGAAAATGCTAACCAGGTGGCTAAAATTGTGAAAAATGTTTATCGTCCTATATATGACTGTAACAACCAGTTACGCACAATTTTGGTTTCGTCTATTCCGTTTGGGTATTTGGATGCTAAAGATGCACCTCGCATGGATACAACATCGTCGAGAATGTCTATAAAATTTAAAAAATTATCAAACTTGACAGCATATCAGCAGTCGTAGCTTCGCACAAGACCTAAAAATCTACATGAAAACTGTTTTAAACCTTTTTACAAAGCGAATCTGAAAGCAGTTACAAAAAGTTCACTTAAAAATAACGGATTTCTTTTTCCCCAACCTAATATAAGAAAGAAACATAAATAATTTTTGCATCTAGAAATAATTATATTTAAAGGTTTTGTCACACAAAATTTATTTACTCTCTATTTTTTGTATGTCTGCCTTTTTATTCACTAGTGCCCATATTATGAAATTATTCTACCAGAGCTATAAAATGGTGCTTAATTTTAATGGTATTTAGATTGATTCGATTTCATTAATTTTAGCAAGATAAGATACCATCTATCCACCAATATAGACAAAAATGTTATCAATTAAGACAAAAATGTTAAGTTTATATAAAGAATGCTTTTAATAAAAGCTATAAGCATTTAAACGAAAATTTAAGGTATAGAGTTGGTTTGCCACTCAACAGTTCTATTTTGAGCACTGCCTTAGGGACAATTAAATCTGTTTCTATAGTTTAAAGTGGTTATTGAATCACAATAAATGTCTACGCATGTGGGTATCGAATCCTCGAAACGGTGAATCGAAGACCAAAGCACTAACCATTCGGCTTAAAGTAAAGTAGGTGGTCAAATCAACACTAAACATCGTTAATTCCACATAGCTTATGTATAATAAATTATGATTTTAAGGAAAGCCTCATAATTATGTTATCTCAAGGTTGAAATTATGCTTTGAATCATTTAATCTTACTATTGAAGAGGTTTTCATGATGCTTGATAGTAGTTTACTTTTTGAAAAATAATATTTTTTCAGATTTTTAAATAAATTATGCTGATTTTAAGATTTAATTCCAAGTTTTATTCCACATTCATGCAAGGAATGATTTACAAAGAACAAATGTTTGCGAATGATTAATTCGTCTCAGAAAAATGCGGAAAAGAATTATTCTCTAACAAAACTTTGTTTCAGAAAGTCGAATATTATGTTTTCCTAAAAAGTATTTTTTCCAATTGTTCGTTAGAATATGGAATTAGTATCAAATTATCTTTCTCTAAGAGGAATAATTATTTGATCATGGTTTTTCATGCTTTACCGCTCACATTTATTACAAAAGCCCTGAAAATCTAGAAAGTATCATAAATCTACGCATTTGATTCAGGAAGGAATTTTGTTTCTATTTTGGTTCTGAAGTATTTCTTTTCTCCTAACTGAAAACAATCCATTAAATGATTTCCGATTTTGGGAGAGAGAGCTAAAGTATATTAAATTTATAATCTTTGTTTTCTTCTTGAGATTAAAAGGAATGAAATGGAGAGTAAAATTACTCGCTTGGGCGAACCTGTTAATGAGATTTCGTTTTCATGGTATTTTTTTATGTTATTAGGTATAGTACTTTTTTTTTATCTAATCAGCTGTTATCTTTTATAAATAGCTTGATGGTATCACTTATGTTTTCTTTTTAACTATTTCGTAAGATATATGGTTTCTTCTATATATGTTAATATAGATTCCTAATTTTTTCACAAAATTCAGTTTTCTTATTTGACAAATATTTATATTTTTTGTTTTCTTTACTTATGAAATTAGTTGCATCTTTATTGAGTAAAAAAATGTAGAAAATTATTTCGTTAATAATGAGGTTTGTTATAAACCAACGCCTTCCGGTATATTGGCGACTTTGTGTTATTAACAAAAATTAGTCACCTTGTCAAGGACGCATTTAATAATGAGATTGAATGAGATTTGTGATTCTGTACAAAAGTTACAGAAAACAAAAGAACAATGCTACTATAATTTTTTATTATTAATAAAAGTATAAAATAAAGTTCCGACACTCGGAAAAAAGAGAAATTCTGAGAGGAAATAATCTGTGACAACAAACAAAATTGTATACAGTAGAGAGGTGTAAAGCTTGATCTCTATTCTAAGCATATAATTACTATTGAATCTATGGATTGTTTAAAATGATTTATAATCCAAATTAAACTGTAGATCCATGATCCATAGAATAACTGTAGAGTGACAAATAAGCCAACTCCAACTTGTCTGGTTATTCGTCACTTTACCCAAAAAGATCTCATGCAATAAAAAATAACATTTTAAAAAATAATGACTATCACCAGTTTTTAGAATTTTCTTTAAATAATATTTTATAAGAATATCATTTTTTTCAAAACGACACCAGAACTATAAATTTTTAAATTCAAATAATAATTGTGTATGTATAATTGCTTTATCCATAATTTATTGTACAAACAAAAAATTTATTTTGCTCAATCGGAAATTTCGATGAACCAGTTCCCTTAAACTTTAATATAAAGTAAACTTAAATAAAGATCTGAAAATAAGACATTCGCAGCTAAAGTTTTATGGTCCTTCACCTTCTTGAAATTTCCGATTGACAACTGTCAGAAATGTTTTACAATCGCATCTCTGCCCAATTAATATATTTTGCTATTTGTTCTGCGTCAAGTAATTAATTTTCTTTGGACTTTATTGATCTATACTGCGGGCTTTAGATTTTCATTCCACCCTGCATTCACATTTAATTCCGTGTTCTTTCTTCTGGTGGTCACAGTTTCCATTATTGACCATTTGTGTCTAGCAGCGAATTTGATTCTTCCTCCACAATTCGATTTTACAGATGTTACTTTGCCATCATTGTTGTATGCTGTCATGACTTTCAATATGATGCCTGTTGGTAATGGTACAGATGTGTCTCTATGGTTACGATCCACCAATCAGACAAGTTCTCACAAACTACAATCTTTAGAACTCTGAGAGGCCTTCCATTTCAGCTTCATCCGAAAAGAAATTAAGCAAATATTTATGAACAAACATCCACACGCACACCCTTGAAATTATAAACAACTATTTTATTTAGGAATAGTCTTTTATTAGGTAATTTATTTTTTTTTTAGAAGAAACATTTTTAGAAGAAATATTTTTTTTTAGAAGAAACATTTTTAGAAGAAATTTTTTAGAAGAAACAAGAAAACATTTTATTAGGTAGTCCTATTTGAAGTTATTTATATTTGAAAAGAAACTTCGTTTATATTATTTTCCAGAAACTTTTCTACAGTAAGAATATAATTTATCGTTGCTATTTAAATTAAATTATTTTTTACTTGCGCATGTTTCACATTTCAAATGCAGTATTCTATTTACTGCTTATAAATTTATTTATCTTTTGATGAAAATAACTTCATCCAAGATGAAGAAGAATTGCTAGTCTCCCCAGACCAAACAAACATCTTTTTGTCTTCGAGCAGAGGCGGCGGAAAAACTGTTTGTGGGTGCTTCTTTAAGATATTGTGGTTTAGATTGGATGGAGAATAATATTGTATTAAGCAAAGAACTGTTCCCTGATGTCTGTGAAAATATCTCTTGTGGTTTCTGATTGTTGATTTCGTGCTGAAGCATGTAATTCCTGTTATTGACGTTTTCTTTTATTGTTTCAAATGTATATTTCATTACTTGCTATATTATTTACCATACATTTATTTTAATTGCAGCCCAAGATTTTTTAAAAATTAATGTTTCACTTTATATTTCAAGTTAAAAGCCTTTTTCACTTTCATAGCTCAAATTAAGTCTTTTGGTACAACTTTAATATAGAATGTTGATTTTATTTAAATGTAAATTAATATTATTGAAGATTAATTACTTTCATTTTGTAAAATATACTTCTTCATTTAAATAAGATTATCTTGAATATGCTTCTTATTTTATATACTTACGCTTTTGAAAGCTAAAAAATTATATTTTTACTATATTTTACTGAATTTTTTTCCTTTACAATATTTTATTGTATTGTAGATAATTATAATCTGTGAAGTTATTTGAAATACGTTGCTAATATAATTAATACCAATCTGCTAAAATTTTGGTTTAAAATATCTATTCATGCATTAAGAATGTTGATCCTTTATTCATTATTATGCAAATGCACTTGCTTGTACAGGAAGATATTATATTTTAAAATAACATAAAATGAATATATGAAGTTTGTCTTGTGATTAAAATCCAAATTACTGATATTTTAGCATCTTTGTTTGTTGCTCAGTGAAGAGAATTAGAAGTTTGATCCATTTTACAGTTAGTTGATAATTCAAATTTACAAATAAAACAAGATAAAAATTACGAGCGCATGAGAATATAGTTATTCATTTCCGTAGTTCATTAAATTTTCTACAATTTTGCATACGCAGAGAGTTTTGAGCTCTTATATAATGAGTTACAAATAATTGACGAGGCAGATTTTTCTTAAATTTTGTACATTATTATAATTGGTGACAAATGACATTTTAAATATTAAATGTTATGTTCATTCGCATTAAAACATATGTGTATCAAATTTATAAGGAATATATGTTTTCACATTTAACATCGAAATGTTCCCAAATTAAATAACTAAAAAGATGTATATGATATGTTTTGGCTTTCTGTGTATACATTTTGAGGGGTGGATACATAGGAATTTTCTCAGTTTTTCCTTCTTCCGACATGTGAGTACAAACTAACTCTGTATGCCAACATGGGTATTAAAAAGGCTCTCAACAGTCTTTAGCTGTGTTCTATTCGGTTACAAATTTAATTATTAACAAATTTAATGTGTTTAATTTGTAAATTTAATATGAATTAATTGGGTGTCTAACTTAATAAATTTAAATTATTTATATATTTAGTATACACATCTTTGCAAATTTTATAAAGCGAATATTTATTCCATGTTAGATATAAATAGTGGTAAAAAATATTCAGCCATTTTAAAAAATATACTGCAAATATTATATATATATATATGTATACTTCTGATAAATATTTTTTATTTATCATTCTATCCTTTGATGAAAAGCTTTTTTATCTGCTGCGTTTACTTTTGAAAATTTATCATGGAAATTTTGCAAGAAATATCAACCACTGTTTAAAGAATTTCACGTTAAAGCTTTTATATTACCATACCGAATAAATGCAATAATTGTTATAGTGCTAGATTTCTAGCGGTTCCTATTTGTTGAAGGAAAAGTGAAACGTACAACCAATCACCAGTTTAGTTTTAATCTTGGTCGAGTGATTGACTGAAGCTTTGACTCTTTTGAATTTGAAACCTGAGTGGCCATTAAATGATAATTATTTTTAATGGGTTAAATTATTGATGAGTAGAATTTTAATGACAGAATTTAAACGCTAGTGTTACAAATTCAGAAATTTCTTTTGACTAGGATTATTAAAAATTATATACTTCCTCCTGCTTTTAGAATATAACATATTATTGCCTTTGAAGAATTATGCCAGAAATATGATATTTTCAAAGAAAATAATATTTAATTCTATCTACATGAAAATTAATTTAATTTCATATAACTGTTGAAGAATAGTGTTAAATCAAGGAACTTTCTCTAATTTGATCCCTTATAAAAAGTTGTTTAGAGATGAAAGCTGCAAAAAGTTTTAACTGTAAGAGTTACAATCAGAAATTAACTAAATGAATATTAAGAGTTGCTATTGCTGATTCAAGTTTAACTTTTGCATCAAATGGCTTTTTGATCCTTTTGGGAAAAGAAATGTTAGGTTGAAGCAAAAAAATCCATTATATTTTTACTTGTACTTCAAGGCTTTAACAATATGTTTTTGATAAGGTTTGTGCAAATAATTCCAAACCATTTCGTGTCTGATGTTTAGCTTTTGGACTGCTAACATGATGGGTAACTTTGGACATTTTTGAACTTTTATGGATATTTTCAACGATGCACCTATATATGAGAGGTGCATTTTAGTATTAAATATACCTGAATGAAATCGATAAAACCAAAATTACCTGTTATTGGCAGCTATAGTATGGACTGTAAAAAGAATTCCCTATTTTCAACGGTCTCACTTGTATTCTCACCTTTATCAAAGAAAAACTGTGTGAATGCACTTATTTTTTTTTTTATTGATTTCCATTTTTAACACCCTCTACCTTATAACTCAATGGACTAAATCAAAAATAGCAAAATATTTTTTTATTGCGAAATGTGATTTTTTTTTCGTGAGCATATATCTGAAAATATATAAAAATATATAATTGATACTTAACGAGTTATCGAGCACTAAAATCATCGACCGAAAAAATTATGGATTTCTTTTCTCCCAAATTAATGTTATTACCGTGTGACAGATTCAGAGTTTATAATTTATCCTTATAATTATATGAGTAAAAACGTAGTAAACTTGTTGATAAAAGAGCAATACTACAAATTTTTTTAAAAGCATTTTGACGTAAGTTCATCCTTTTTTCTATTTTACAATTTGCTTTCTTGAATGATGCATTTGAGTTTGACTTCATTTTTTTTCTTTTTTGTGTAGATAATACTCTCTTAAAAAATTAGTTTAAAAATATTGTTTCAAAATAGCTCAGTTTATGAGTAATCGATATGCTAAACTTCGAACGTGGAATTTTTGAAAAATTATTCTTCCGGACTGTTCTATTTTTAAAATTTACCTTAAAAGTAATCAAGGAAAATAAAAATAGCTTTTTCTCTATAATTAATTGCTTTTATTGTGACAATCTTTCGTGAAAAATATTCAATTTATCTTTAATATATTTTTTAGAAAGTAGTCATTTTTTATGTTTAGAAATTGATGTAAGCAATGAAATATTTCCTTGCACGATATTTATATACTTCTTTTAAACAAGCCATTTATGCCTAAGTGTTATTTCCAAATGGTAAATCTCTAATGTGTCAACGTTGAATATTATTCATGTCTAATCTACCAAATGGTAAATCTTAAAGTAATTTTTCTTCTTATGTCAACATTGAATATTATTCATAAAATGTAAATATAAATCTTATTGCCTCTTATTTTTATTACATTAAAAATAATCAGTGCATTAACATAAGTTATTAATTATTTTCTTTAAATAATTTTTCTTCCAAAAATATTTATTTTGCAAAAAAGTTAAGCAGTTTTTGAAAAACTACGAATATGTATCACTGAAAAGGTATACAAAACACAAAGTACTTAATCTCGCTAATACATAATTAAAAAGAAAATAAACAGAATAAAATGCTATATAATTTAAATGGCTTACTTAAAAATATCTCTTATTTGATTTGGTATATATTTCTTCCCTATATTTCTCGAATGAAGTATTTACTAATATTTTGTCAGAAATTTCTTTTAAAATAAGATAACTAATTTGTTCAGATTAAAATTAATAACTTGTCAAATTCTATAAATTTTTATGTGTAAAATAACATTGAAAATATCATCCTATGTTATAAATTTTATCATGAATAAATAACTGGAGAATCTTTTCTTACTGTTTAATTGATACACAATATGGACAATAACAGTAATTTTTTTATATTTTTGTTATTGCATTATTTTACACTGGTATCAAATAATTGAAACAGAATAGACAGTTGTGCAAAATTGTTACTAAAATTCAGAATAACTTTATTTTCGAAATATAAAGTTGAAAGAATGTATGAAATATATTGTAAATGTAAAAAATTCCTGAAACGAAATATTTTCCTCATAACAATAACGGGGAGAAGAAAAATTGATAAAGGGGATAAAAAGCATAAAAGAAAAAATAAAAAAAATATCTATACGACATTTTTACTACGCATGAATTCACATTCAAAATTTTCTTTTACAGGGATAAGCATTCAATAAACATGTGTGCATCGCTTTTTTCCTTAAAAAATATTTATTTTAAAAAATATATATTTAATACGGCAATTTTTCTAAATAATTTTAACCTACTTTTATGTTTAGTTTAGAAATTAATAAACTGAAAATTAATATTAATTAATTCTTTTAATGTAAATATAAGTTTGAAATTTAAATACAAAATAAATTTTATTAATTATTAAATATTCTCGTTCTTTGAACCAAGTTTTGTAAAATTATTTTCCTTTTTTTTGAAATAGTGTTAATGCTATTAAAAATAGTATAATGTACTTATATAAAACAATAAAATTAGCTCTCGAACACAGTATATTAATTTAATTTAGTTAAATGGGCACACAGGCATGGAAAATGTAACTCTAGCATAATGCAAGGAATTCTAATGATTTTATTTTAAATTCTTAAAATTTGAAGTGATTGTGTTTTGGGTATTTAAATGATTGTAAGTACTTATGATTTTGAAGAATATTTATTATTTCATTAAATTGAGAGAAATTAATAATGTAAAGATTTAATTTTGGGTTGAGAATTTTCCTTTAATCACAAAATCGTGCCTAATAGTTAGCGATATATACGGCATATAAATAATTTTGTATTTAATTGGTATCGTCACATAGTTTCAGTTGGCTCTTAGATTTAATTGTAAAATATACATTTCCAATTCAAAATACTTACGTTATTATACAAAAATACTTAAGACATTGTTATTTAATTTTGGAGCTAGCTAAATGCTTATGCAAATGTACTTTTTAAACTGTTTTCTTTAAATGTACATAGAAATAATTAATAGGAAAGGATGTTTTAAGACATTATTATTAGTTGATGTAAATATTTTAAAGATAAAAATCTACGAACCATAAAAACTAAAATATGAATGTTTATCCATTGTATAAATTTAAAAAAAGGTACTTTCATGTTGAATTTTCAGCAGTAGATTTTCTTATTGCATAATGATAACATATTTCATATCACCGCTTATACTTATATTAAATGACTGCTTTTGAAACTGCGCTAATAAGGCTGAAACCTCTGTGAACTGTATTTATTTCTTTATTAATCGTAAAAGAAAATTTATAACTAAAAATTTAAGATGTTTTCAATATACCATTTTTCAAATAAATTATTTTTACAATCGAATATTTCTCAAGGTAAATAGCAACCACTTAGTAATGGGAATTATTTGCACAAAATTAATTTATTCTAATTTTGAAATGAAAAGAAATTATTTTTTTTAATATAGTTATTTTCTTATATATTTTTTTAATAAACACTGCCATTTTTAACTCTTATATTTATACAAACATATTTGTCTTTATTTGAAAGCCTTCCTAACCTTATGGTAAAAGTGTTTCCATGGTTAAAGATCTAAGTATCAATTGAATATAAGGGCTCCAGCCTTTAGCTTAATGTGTGAGTTCGATTAATATCTTCAGAGAAGATACTGTAATGATTCAAAGGCATTCTAAATCAAGAGAGAGAAAGACTCTTAATATAGCTCCATTAAGTTGTCTGGGAAAAATGATACCACAAGTCATGATTGGTTTAGAAATTACTCGAACCGTTATTTAAATATTCTTTGAAATACATCATTAACTATGGTCCATAACAACTATACATGATAAGCATTTATTAAGAAGTATGTAGAATTTTCTATGGTATATACAATAATCATATTTACATGACCTTTTCTCACATCCTATTCACTGTTAAAGTCTTAGCTTCCTACAATTTTTTCATACATCTTTTATTCTAAGATATTGTTTCCTTTATACATGACTAATAATGATTTTAATTGACACAGAACCTGATTTCTCGAACAAAGTTCCCTGATTATCGTTTTATTTAAAATCTAATATTTTGTTCGACAATATAAAATGTATAAGTCAATAAATAACTAAAGGCGTAATTATTTTTCAGTTTTTTTCCAAGTAGATTTGAAAAAGTTTAATTTTTTTAAGAAACATTTTGCATTTTTATCTAAGCATTTTATATCATTTTACCTCCTCTATATTAATATTAATTTTATGAATTGTCATAAACTGATTCACCATATACCCATAATGATACTTTTATTACAAGCTGAGAAATGATAATCTGGAATGAAGTTATGATGTCAAGTAAACAAATATACAGATTAATATGCTCGAAGAATACTGATTAAATTGAGTAAAAAGAATTAAAAGTTGAGAAGACTAAAAATTAATATAAGGACTTACTACATTAACTAATATACTTATGAAAGTAATATTTAATCGGATAAATTAAACATGTTTTGTTGATTTGTATTTAATATATTAGGCCGTATGAAATTATTTTAATAACTTCAATAAAAGAATTTAACTACTTTAAAGTGACAATCCTAAAATATGCAGTACACACCACTTGATAAGTGATTATTACAGTGACTTTTATGAATATAAAACTAATTTTTGATCAAAATCTAAACATCAAAATATTTAAAAATTAACAAAAATTGTTTTTTAAGATGGAGACAGTAAATGTTTTATATTTTTACTGATTACCAAAGAATACATGAAGACTTATATCTTTTGGAAGCATTTAGCGGAAAATGTTTTCTTATAAGTTCACTTGTATAAAAAAAGATTTTTCATATTATATTTTGATAAATCAAATATTTTCTTAAATATATATCAATAATCTAATAAATTTAATGAAATATTTTATCGTACAAAAGACGCATCGGTTTTATGCATTTATAATAATATTGACACTTCTAATAGGACAGCATTATTAAATAAATTTATTGTATTAAATATAGGATGTTATAGATAAGGAATAATGGATTTATAAGATTATGTTGAGCTAAAAACTCTTAACATAGAGAATAGTTTTTGAAAAATATGTTGACCCGTAATATACATTATTTAAAATAATGAAATAAAACTAAACTCGTCGATCCTACTAATCTAATTTTCTGAACTGTCAATTTAAAAAAAATAAATTTAGAAAAACTAAATGCTTTAAGTGATTTATAATGATTTACAGTTTAAAATTCCTGTCATTTTTTTTTATCAAATTATTCGTTGCATTTTAGAGAACTAGATGCAAAATTGCATTTAAATTCTTAATTTAAAATATAATTTTAAACAAGAGAATTCTTAATTTATAAATTCGTTTATTGGTAATAAACTACTTTGTATTAACTATCTTATTATTTAAAGTATATATCGGATACGTAATTTTATAATTAATAAATAAAGCCCACAACAGTTATTAAATTATTATATATCCTGATACTTCAAATCTAATAATTTTAAAAATTTTATTAATTACTCTCGTTTTTGTTTACAATTAGAAACCAGTTAATAAATTTTGATTCATTAAATAGTTTTTCTATTTAGTCATGTGAAAATAAAGAAACAAGCTAGCGATTTTACAAATTTAATTTGTATAAGCAATATAAATATACATATGTCTATTGCATTGCAGCAATAATCGTGAATAGAAATTTTTTTGGTTTATTTTATAATGATCATGAATTTGATTTAATTTCAAAATGGTTTGTTTTATCAAAACTGAATCAGAATTAATTTTTTCTCAGTTATTTTAATTCAAAATATTATTTTCCTTTTATATATGAATAATTATCTGTAGCCAAAGAGATCAAGATTTAGAGTCAGTGTTTTTCTTTAATAGTTCACTCACTTACATACTTAGTCTCTTTTTAAGAGGAACAATTCTCTTTCTTTTTTGCTCAACTGTGTTTCCAAGCAACACAAATATTGTCCCATTGTTTTACCAGTACAAAGTCGATGTATGCGTAAAAGGAAATCCCTAAGTCTGCATGATATATTGGCTTACAAGGAGAGCTATAAATGTTCCAGGAAAAGTTAAGCTTTTAATGGAATTAAAAGACCTGCCTAGTATAACTTTTTTCTAATTTAATTAATAAATTTAAGTTATAAGAAATAAATTAAGCACAATAATGTATTTAACTGTCAACTGTATACTTAATATTGAAGTGTATTTGAAAACATCACAAAATTTCTAATCATAATCAATAATCGTATAACACACTACATATAATATATAGGTATTGATAGATAAATTCATTACCTCGGAAATATTTTCAACAATGTTCAAAATTAAACTCGGGAAAGTACGGTTTCAAGTTCGATCTCATCCATTGTTGAATAGCGAAACATGGATGTTGAGCTTTTTATTTTAGTACGCGCGTCCTTTGAAGAGGTGCTTGGGAGTTTTCCAGGTTTCCTCCCTTGTGAAACGTAAATGCTGAGCATTATTTATGAAAAGACCTCTCAGAAGTCTTGTCAGAAGCTAATTTATGTGGTGGATATTCACTCTTACTTCAACTGTTAGGCTGCTCATTATGTGATGTTAAAACTATGAGATAAACAATTGTAATCATCAAACTTCAATGAAATTTTTTAATAAGTTCATTCATTCCTTAGCTAATATATTCTTAATTTTAAAGTTGAGAATGGGATGCCACAATTAATAAATTAAGAATTGTTCAAGAGTTAAAATAATTGATATTGTTAACTGTGAGTAAACAATTTATGTAGATTTTTTACTTCATAATCAATTAAGCAGTGGTGATTCCTTATAAATAGTGTGTGGGAGTATTTGTTTCTTATAGTATTGCGAGGTTTAAACTTTATCATAAATCCGCAAATTATTTTAAGAATGGTATGAAAATACAATTTCTTTTCTCTCCTTTTATATAAATTTTTAAATCAATCCTCAAGTTTTGTTCATTTGAATTTATTTGCATGGTAATGACTCTTCAGCGATGTTATTTTTATGGTTAACTTTTATTCAAAAATTTTAACTATTTATGACAAACATATTTATGGACAAAAAATGAGAGTTGTAATTTTAATTTTTAATGCAATTTTAAACTATTTAACAATTATTAACCGGAACACAAGTATTATTTATTGAAATATGAATTCCTTTCTTTCTTTACTTAAAATATTAAAATACTTTTAAAATATTATAATTATTATAGAGAAAATAATAAGAAACATAATAAGATCTGCTGTGTTATTTTACACAGTTTTGTTTAATATATGCAAATCTATGGAGGATACTTTCATACATGCATACATACATGAATATAAGTATTGCAGTATTGTGTTCATATTTGAATTTCAATACAATCATTTTCGAAAGCTAAGTATCTGTATGTCTACGATCGTGTGTATATGCATGATTTTCTATTCCAGTCATTTTCATAGACTTTTAAACTGCTATATTGGATGAAAAGATATTGTTTAACTCGGTAGTTATAGATCGTCTTACAGAAAATATGATCAACATTGTAAATTTCACTAGTAGGAATCTTGTATCCTGAATGATGGTCATCAGGATACAAAATCATATAAATAGGATATATATTGATACGATTTTATTTATAATAAATTAAATTCTTAACGATTAAAAATGTTAAAAAATTAGACAGATAAAGCTTAAATTTTTCGCTTTATCTTAAGATTAAATGATTATTGTTTACAATAAATTGTTATTTACAAATTAGAAAAGGAAAAAAAAAATATTGTATTCAAGTATCAGTGAAACAGTAGAAATGGCGATCTATTGCAAACAGAATAACATGTTAATCAATTTAAAACTTCAAATCAGGGAACGAACTTCTAAAGAGCAAATAGTAAACTTTTTATTTTTAACAAATTGTTTTAATATAAATTTTCACTTTGTTTTTGGTTGTATTGCTTAAAAGGAAAAACTTTATTGATTTCTAACTAAAACTGATTTCTTTAATATATTTCTATTTATGAAAAAATAGTGCATGTTTTAAATGCAGATTTTAAATTTGTAAGCCAAATTTGTAGCAAAAAATTTTGCAGCCATTTAAGGAACATCAAAATATTCGTCTCTATGGTTCTGAATTTTTATTTAAATATGCACTCTCAGTGACTGGAAAAATGCACTTTATTAAGCAGTAATTTAGAAATTTATAAAGAAACTGAAAAATATTATTACACACGTCATAATAAGAAGGACAAATACACTGACGGAATAAGTAACTTCAATTTATCATGTACAGCAATTTCTATTATTTTACTGCAAAACATATTTACACATAACTCTCAAGTTACAAGTATTTTAAAGCTGCTTTAATCTTTTTCGGTGATATGGGATACCGATTTTATTTACCTTGGGGACGATGATAAAAGAACTCTAAATCTGCGCCGAGTCGTTTTCCGAAATGCTTATATCATGATGCCAAATATCTCCAAAAGGTGATTTCTTATCAAATCTGAAAATCCTGTCATTTCCTCCTCTCCTTATGTAAATTTATCATAGAATTCAATTCATTTGATGCTTCCTTTATTTATTTTTTCTACTTCTTACTTTATTATATTACAGGTTTACGACCAATATTTTAGTTTCCATTTAAATTTACATAATGTATTGGGAAGTAAAATATTAAATTTATGATAAATTTGTACACTTATCATAAATATAGTCATTTATTTAATATTGAATTATTTCTAATGCTAACAATGTATTTTAGTCTTTCAAAGTTAGTAATTCTATTAATAACCTCGCTTTAGCTCAAGCGGTTTTTAACTTAGGCTGAAACATAGTCTCAAATAATTGGACATTAACAAACGTTATTTAAAGTGTATACTACATTTCAGTTCTTTTGCTTCAATAGTGTATTAGATTTTGGAGTTCAATCATACTTTGTAATACCTATTTACTATAATCCTGATTAGCAATGGTTTACAAAACTTACCCCTAACTATTAAGCTTAATAAAATTGTTTTCATTGAGTATCATATTGTTTCATATATCTATTAAAATATTGTTGTGGTTAAACTCGGCATATATATGAGTAACACCGAGCTAACCCAAGTTCTTAGAAATAGTGGAGATTTAATGAGAACATGTGAGAATGACACAGTTTAAATAATAATAATAATAATAATGTAATTTTATTGTACTATTAACATTTAAATATTTACAATTTATATTTAAAGATTAATTGTCTTATCAACATATAAAAGCATATTTATAAAACATTGTGCGGCCAGTTGGTCCTGAAGCAGAGATTAAAATGACTCACCCCCTTTGTAGTGAATTTCCCTTTGTTGTTCAGAACCGTTGCTTTCCCTTTGTTAGACTCTTCTTTTGGTCAGGCCTGTGCTTCACTGCTCCGTACCTTTTCTTTTTATCATTGGCGGACTTTGTTGTTCCCAAGGTCTCATCGTAAGGTTAGGCTTCTCTTCCTAATATCTCGTCGGAGGCTTTCAGGGAATATTTATCTGTGAATCTCTGGATATATCTGGATATCTGCATATCTCCATGTCGGAATACTGGATGCTGAAAATCTGCATGCCGGAATGGTGTTCGGAGGATCAACTCCTTAACTTTTATATTCCCTTCATCTTTCCTCCCATTTTCTTCTATTGGATATTTTCTTGTATCTCATCGGTGTTAGGCTTCCAGGGAATGGTCAGAAATCTCCCCTCCAAAACCCTTGATTGGCCACACACAAACAAAAAGGAGAATATTTTAATTTCATATGGACCACCCTTACATCCCAAGGGGAAAAGGACCCTGGGATGGAAAACTGCAATAAACTTTAAGTGCAGTTTTCGGGTGCCACTTTGAAATATATAGTTTTATTTCTTTATTACCCTTGTCTCTTTATATTACAATTTTTTATGTTTCCTTTCTTTTATATTTTAAAAAAACTACTGCCGAGAGGAATTGTTACAGAATTCATTTACAGTAACATCTGTTTCCTCTGCGGCTCCTTTTATGTCGTTTGCACTACGACAAATATATTACAAAATAATTATACTTTATCTTCCAATTCTTCTCCTCTTTCACTAACTTCTGATAGAATAATAATACTGACTCGCTTAATATATAACCAAGTAAATGAGACAGTAACATGATTACGAGTCATAAGTTTTAATAATTTTCAAAGCTTGTTATTCCTATCATAATTTATAACCACAATATGATACGTAATTTAAAAGCTTATATAGTTTAAGCAAGCTATTTCTGTTCTAATTCATATCAATTCAAATTATGCTTTATAAAATTTAGTAACATTACTCGTAACATAAAAAATGTAAAATGTATTAATATCATATTTTATTCTATTATTTTTTTGTAATACTAGATATACTTGTTTGCAATACATTTTTATCCTTTTATTTATTTATAGAGCAAAAGAATGTTCTATATTGAAATAATGTGAAGAATGTGGATATACGGCTACAAAAATAAACTCCCAATACTTATCGTATAAACCCGCAATGATTTATATGGCTTTTGGTAAAAATAGAAATATTTTACATTCTTTTGAAATAGTAATCATATATTTCATGGGAGGAATTTTTCATAATCTTAAGCGAAAATTTAAGATTTTCTAATTAGTAATATTTACAAAACAAAAGAAAAATTTTATATATGGAGATTATCATTAAGGTAGTTTTTTATTTTAGACTTACATTTTTTTGTATAAATTTGTTCATCTCTATTTTTACAATCACTTATTCTTGATAACTTATTCTTATTAAAGAATAAGTTATGATGAAATTATTCATTC
>JAPDSC010035062.1:66284-76653 GCA_026290005.1 Latrodectus geometricus | reverse complement strand
ACATATGCTTGGAGTTTTTCTATTTTTAATAATTTTTGAATATATTTATTTTTATACATTATAAGAAGGAATATTTCTACTTTTGTGATGTTCTTTGATTGGTATATCAGAAAGTTTTGATCAGTAAATATTTTGAATTATTTTTCGATAATTTCGTAAGAAAATAAAAATAATTTTTGTTAACAGTTTTACATTATACTATATTTATTACCAGTTTTGAATAATAATATTTCATAATTCTGTTCAAAATTATGCTTCTTCGTTCATACCACACAGTTGATAGATTTATGGTTCATAGGCCAAAGTCTCATCTATCGTTTAGATATCTAGTAATGGCCAAAATCCAATTTAAGCTGAAGTTCCAGTTGAATTAGTTTTGTGTTAATGTTGTTTATTAGCCTTGTGTTTGTGTTAAAACTTGAAAGATAAACAAAAATTTCTTTTTTATGTAATTCATGTGTGAATAAAAAAGTGTGTGTTCTTCAATTTAACAATTACATTTAAATGTATTAAAAGTGAAAATAAGAATCGTGTCTTTTTAGATTTAATGTATTTTTTAAAACAATTTTAATTGATTCTATAAATAGATACAGCAATAATTATAAATTTTATACAAAGAAGTCAATAAAATATCACGAATGAAATATTTTTGATCCACTTAAGAATAATCAATGATTAAATAATTAATGTATGATAACTTTCATACTTACGTATACATCATACTGTATTTTGATGAGATGGCACCCTCTCAAATTGGTTGGAGGAAGGGGTGGTATGTAGAGCATTTCATTCTTCCAGTGGTCTGTTGTCCCCGGATCTATGCGACCTTTTTGTAGGGAGGCCAGCTCCCTGGTTTCTGACTGAACTATTTTACTTTTTGCTGTGTACTGGATAGTCTGTTAAGAAATTTATTCACATTAACTAATGAATAACAGTTCATGAAGACTCCATTATACTGCATATAAATAATATTTAATATTGTTAACATTTTATACTTATCGATTGTACCAACATTAATAACCATAGTTTTAAAATACTACAAATATTTGTGAATTGAAATAATTTTGAAACTGAACATCTTTATATGGGGATATGAGAAACTAAAAGTAAACTTCTTACTAACAATATCAGAAATTTAACTTTTGAGTTAAATTTATATTACGTCTTTATACAGCCATTTTAGAGAGAACATTTAAAGGTTTAAAAATAAGACGGATAAGAATATTTTTTTCAATGGTTTCAGTCTTCTGTACATCTACATGGCAAAATTTCCCAATCAATACCAAAACTTCACAATCAATTCATATTCATGATCATATTTCTTTTAATCGGTACATCAACCGACCCTAATAACCCAAATAGAGAACTTTTGATTGGCTAGACGATACTACTGTGAATAGAGAAAGATATTTCAGACATAAATAAAATTTTAATGAATTTTTGAATTCCAAATTGCTTGGATGAATAATTAAACGGCAGTCACATTATTCAAAACATGATGTACTAAAAGTTTCAACATAAAAATAGAATCAAATCTGGTAATAAATGTAGTAAATAAAAACACATTTGCAATTCAGTTGTTCTTTTTTTCTAATTTTAATTTAATGTATCATGACTTTTGAAAAGCATTTAGACAATAATTTGACCTTTTGATGAAACATAAAGTGCAAAAAATATAAATTCGAGGCTTCTAAAGATTCTAAATTTTTATTATAAGCGCTGTATTATCCATCATCAAATCATTAATTGAAGAGACGATAGAATTTGCTTTTCTTGTACGGTTGTGCACATTAATGTACGAATTTCAATCTTATTATTAGATGATTAATAACAGGCAAATAAATTAAAATTATAATATATAATTAAAAATATGATTAAATTAAAAAGGAAACCCTTACATATTTATTCTTTTGTTTTAAATCAATTCATATTCAAGTCATTGAACTAATACACTTTTTAACTTTTACAATAATATTCTAGTTTATTAAACTGAGGCCATTGTCTTGGCAAACATTTTGATGATTAAAAGACAAATATACCGAAAAAGACTAAGTCCTTCAGCGAAGCTCTTTTCTCAAATCACAAAGGGAAGATTATTAAATGATTTCTTACTAATAATATAATGATAAAAGAAAAAACAGAAAAAATGTCTCATTCTTTTATGAAGAAGCATTCAGCTTTGATATGCATTATGTTTTAGAATCAGAGGTAACTTTGAAGATAATAGTCAAACAACTTTAATTAACTACCACTCAAATGTGAAATTAATTTTTTATAATTATATTCTTACATTTATTCACGTAGAAATTCACATACATTTGAAAGTTTTAATTTATAAAAATATTTTATACCCATTATAATTTTGTGAGTAGGAAAATCCTTCTATTTATGTGTGAGTTCACTAGTTATATTATGATTTATCAAGTGTAATTTAAAATCTAAATTCAATAATATTTCAATATTTCATTTTTTTAAAGCAAACATTTTGATGCATGTTTTTAAAATGTTTTAAATTTATGCTAGTATTTCATAAATTAAAAAAATAGAAATTCAATAAGAAAATTTAAAATGAGAATGAAAGAATGTGCTTTTTTCTTAAAAGAACATAAATTTACTTTTTATTTAACATAAAATTACTTTTTTTTATATTTATACAATATTAATTTTCTACATGAAAACAGACAGTATAGATTTTTATGAAACAAATTGTACATAGTTAAAATATTATAATCGAGAAACATATAAAAGTTAATACCAACTTTTAAAAAATTAACTAAAATATAAATATATAGTGAAATAATTATAAAAGAATATTCCTAAGGAAGCCTTTAGCTCGTTTTTCAGTTTTTTTCAACTTATAGTTTTACTTTGATTAAATATTACATTAATAAAGATATTTACTTTAGAAATATATTTATACATTTACACACCCTGACCAATGAATTTAGAAAACCTTCGAGATTTTCATTTAACTGCTTGGTAGGGATGAGAGATGCTTGCATCTTTTTTATAACATGGATTATGCATTTTTAGAATGCAAGTGTAAGAAAAATGCAAGAATGCTTTTCACTATATATGAATAAAATATAAAAAAAAATTAAAGATTTTTTTTTTCACCATTTGAAAAGGCTTTTTGGTGCGTTTTAGGTATGAGCCTCAAGTTCGAAGGTAACAAAGTCACTGCGTTGCCTTCCTTAAAAAAACAATATCTACGGAAGTGTTTGAAGGCCGCGGTGTCCTGGTTGGTTAGGGCATCGTTCTCGTTACCAAACGGTGGTAAGTTCGAATTCCGACTTAGCCGAAGATCCGTCGTGTTCACTAATGGCGACTGGGGCACGTTAAATCCGTCGGGTTGCAATGTTTTCCATGTTCCCATTACAAATTAATACCTCTGGGCGTGGTTGGAGCCAGGCTTTGGGTCTTCACTGGTTTCAAACTCTAAATTGGAAGACTCAGGTGGTGCTGCCATCTATGAGCCAAAAGTCGTACTTCCACCTTCATATAAAGGTGCTCTATTTAAAAAAAAAAAAAAAAAAAAAAAAAAAAAAAAAAAAAAAAAAAAAAAACGGAAGACGCTCTCTCTCTGTTTTCATTCCTAGTTTCTGTAATGGGTGGTCTTAGCGTTGCCAAGTGTCATTAACAACAACAGAGTTGGAATCAGAACCCACAGTCCATAGAGACATACCTGCTGTTCAAACACATTTTTCCAAGAGCGGAATCGGCTTCGTCTGTGACATGGCAGAACAAGGACCTCACTGAGCATCAAATGACAAAAATCACCAATCAGGATTCTTCCCAACGGACTTCAGCTCAAACCAAAAGCAGAAATTTGCAGATGACAGTAATGAATAGTCTGGTGCCGGTGCTCAATTTTGCCCAAAATGCAAAAATAAATTTACAGTAGGATAGGGTAAGAAGACACTGGAGAACTGAGGATTAGAAACAAGTAATGTGATTGGATGAACTGTACTACAGCCTTTTTTCAGTTCATGCGAGATTGAATTCATCAATAGCACAACTAAGTTCTATTTGGAGTATCATGATATGGGACATGTTTTGCTAGAATGAAGGAGGTCCCTTGGGTTCTTAGACTGTAAAAAAACAGCTATGAGTTACCTAGATATACTGGCAGGTAGGTTTTATTTTAAAATTTTACGTTTTTACTCTGATGGCGATAAACTTTTCAATCATGATAATGCAACTATAACATCATGACAGAATTTTTCAAAATTGTTTGTGACGCATTATAATGAGTTCCAGCATTTCCCTTGGCCACTACAAATTCTAAGTCTTAATCCCATAGAAAATGTAAGAGAAATCATGGAAAGAAGTGTTTTGAAGCACTCTTCTCTTTCAAATTTACGGGGTATAAAAATTACATTAGACAGCTATAGGATATTAATACACACCAGAAGCATTTCATTTCGATGATAAAATTAATAAGAGTTATCATGCATGCAAAAATGGTGCAATAAAATATTAATCTTGAGATTTATTGATTAGTGTGCGTTTATGCGTACACAAAGACATATTTTCAATTGTGTGAAAAATAAAAAGATAATTTTAGTAAATCCATTTAAAAATATTATACCTAAGAATTATATTATTAATTTATTTTTATATAATAACTGATATTAATGACAAATATTTAATTTAAAAATATAACTCTGCCTTTATTTATAAACCATAACTTGATAAAACAAAATAAATGTTTTAAAATTACCACAATACATTTTTCTTTCAATGCGAATTCTTCAGTTTCTTAAAGTTCAATCGTTATGCAGTTATCACGTATAAAAAATAAAAGTGAAAGGCAAATCTGAATTTCCCTTGAAGCAACAAAGAAATTCCCAATAAAGTCTAGAATTGTTTATATTTATTTGAACTTTGAAATAAAAAAAAAAAAAAAAAAGGTTTTTCGTAAGTAGACGAACTTTTATTTTCAAAATCTCAAGATGGATGTTGTCGAAGCGAGCTTTTTCCTCAAAATATTACTTTTTCCTTACTATTGATTTACGGAGTAAAAAGGTTTGAAAAAATATAATGTCAATAATAACTTTAATAATTTTACTGCATGTGTGTGTGAAATATTTTATTTCAATTCATATTAGTTTATGCATTAAAATATGATAAAATATGTGTTCAATGTTGCTTTGCTGTGACAATAATTTTAAGTTTATTAATGGAAAGTTAAAGGAAAGTTTTTAATTATTTACAATATTCATGAGAAAAAAGCAAAAAAATTAATACAATTCTACAGTTTAAATAACGTTGTTCATTTAAAAATATTTTTCTTATATCATTAACATAAAAAATAAAATTCAGATAAATTTATTTTTAATGTTAATGACACATGGAAAACTATAATAACAAATAAATTAAATAATCAAATCTATCTCGTTTTAGATAGTAAGTAAAAATGTTACTTTTTGAAGAATAATTCAGTTTTTTACATTATATCAGAAATATCCATAATGTGAAAAAAGAAAATAAATGTACAATAAATAAAAAAAAATTTCAATCACAAAATATTCTAGAATGAAACAATGAGTAAATTTTCTGTTATATTTGAAAAATATAGAAAAATTATTTTATTAGTTTCTGAAAATATTTTACGTGAAACATACGCTTATTGCATAAAATGTATTTCTAATCAACTATTAAAAACCGAATTTGTGTATTACCGATTTCATAATTTTTGTTAATAAAATTTCAAATATTAGTTTACAATAATTAAAAAATATTTAGCATATTTCTTAAGATACTAAATTTTATGCATATACTCCGAATGAAGAAACTTACTGTTTTATTATAGTTAAAATATCCATCCATTATTTTATATTAGCATTTCCCTTAAAAAGGAAAATGATTTTAAAACGATTTTGAAGCACATACGAAAGGATTACCCTCCACAAAGCAAAATTTTCATTAAAAGGAAAAGATTCTTCAGTGGAAATTGAAAATTAAAAATTTTATTTGTAGTTGATATTAATATATCTATTGCTTGAATTTTATTAGGGAAATTATCTTTAAATACTTTTGCATAAAGCGAATCGAATCTTGCATTTCTTAAAATTAATTACTTTGTAAGACCTGTTTCTTAAGAATATAAATGCAATTAAACTTACAAGGTTTTGATTATTTTTCATAATTATTGAGTTTCATTGAGATTTATTATTTTCTGTATGATCAAATGAAGAAATAAATTTGTAGTAAGCAGGAGTTTTAGCATTTTATAATTTAAAATACATTTATTAAAAAATATTAATTAGCTTTTCTTTACTATGAATATTTAATTATCAAACAATTTTCATTTAATGGAGAAATATATTTAAGAAATATTAACATAAAACCAGTAATTTTGTTTTATGATGTCATAAAAGGATTATATTTTTCTGAAATGTCTGGTAAATTTAAGAAATGTGTACATTTTAAAGTTCTTTTTACTATAAATGCAATTTTATTGTCGTTTAGTGCATTTAACTGCAGTTCTTTAGATTTAAATTTCTGAAATTATTTTTCTTTTAAATAGTTTATGCAGTATTTTGAAAGGCTGTGATTATAAAATAATTTGATATTTCATTTTGGAGTAATTACTTTTCTTGATCCAGAGAGTTTTAACAAGTAAAAACGGATTTCGTTGCATTGAAGGAATAGAATTTGAATTTTCCATAAAACAGATCACATTATATATCTTGGTTCTTTTTCAAAGAATTAATGAAAATAAAACTGAGTGTTAGAGAAATATAGGCAAAGTTTATTTTTATTATTTAAAGAACCGAATTGAAATTCAAAATTAAATCTAAACTTTTAAATGAGAAACTTAAGTACAGAGGGAAAGAAATAAAACACGTTAAGTGATAAGAGATAATTATATTCCTTCGCATATGTTTAAAAATTTCATAGTAGATTTTCGTAAATGCATTTTTATATATTATGAAATTTTAGTATTTGATTATACAAGAAAAAAATATATATGTAGGAACATTGTATGAAGAAAATTATATATTATTGAAAATTTTATAGAAAAAAAGTATTTTACAAGAAATACTATTAATTCAAATAAGTATATATTTTATTTTTTATATCAGTATACATTTAATTTTTCTTATTCTGTCTTATTAACATACATTGCTATAATTTTAATTGCTTTTAAGTAAAATTTAAAACTATAAAAAAATTTGAAAAATTCAGTTTGTAAGATTTTGAAACTGAAACAAAATTAAAGCTTTAATCTGAGAATCACGTGAAACACATAGTTCGGTAATTAAAAAATTAATGACAACATAAAAATGAAAAAAAAATTGAAAATTATAAAAAGATTTTAAATTTGAAACAATGTTAAAGTTTAAATTAGGAATCACGTGAAACACATATTTAGGAACTAATAACAAAATAATAAAAAAGTTGGAATTAATTTTTATTTATTTTAGAAAACGAAATGGCTTGAATAATATTGTAAATAAATATGTGAATACCTAATAAAGTATTTTGAAAAGAAGTTATTTTTTCATTAAACTATGATTATGAAAACATACTTTGCTCTGTGACCTTCTTCAAAAAGCAAATATAGTAAGTCAACCCAATATATGAACTTTATAAGTAACAGCAGATCTTTGTCTTTCAAATTGTATCTAAATTTATTTATTTAAATTAAAGAATCATTTCTTTTGACAGAATCATTTATGTGAAAACTTTCTTGTTGCATAAAACTTACCTGTCAAGCAAAAACATATCCTTCAATATAATCACATTTTTCTATAATACGAACATAATATTTAATTTTTAATCTATATAACAAATAACTTAGCTAAAAATACTTGAGCATTCAATAAAGACTTTCTTTTAGAAGGATTTTCCAATAACCATGTTTTTATGTTACATAGGAGGAAATCCAGAAAAATCCCAAGCATCAATCCGACATTCGTACATATGGAAAGACAAATAGCGACAGTCAGTTTTTAAATTGTTAATCAGGGGCTGAGATTGCAGTCGAGACTTTTTCATTATGAAAAACATTGTTTTAAAAAAATAGATTTTTTTTTTAGAATCATTTATATGATTCACAACTAGAAAGAAAAAAACAAATCTTGCGAATGCGTAACGAGTAAAAATATTCGGTTTACATGTGTAAACTCTATTATGGAGAGAAAATTAATTAAATCAAGCTATTTAATTTTTACCCAAGTTCCTCTTGGACAGACTATATAGTAATGGTAGAAAATGCTTCAGAAAAAATTTTGCTGTTGAATAAACAAAAAATCTTTAGAGTACTGTTTTGATATAGATTATTTCTTGAGTATTTTTGATTCTTAAGTAAACTAGGTAATTTTAATCATTGTTGTGGAAACTATAGAGGGAAATGCTTAGACACTGCCATTAAACCAGATTTATTAATTAGAATATTTTTTTGTATAGCATATTTCACCTTACAATTTGTTTCATAGATTTATTTCTCTTATTAAATGAATGAGAATAAAGGTTATTTTCTTTTATGTTATACTGTCACATGCATGACTTTCCTAAGAAGTTAAAAATACCTTGCTTATTAACGCTTTTTGATTTATCCATTTAGAAATTACTTTGAATGAATATCTAAAATATTAAGAATTGTAAAATTTATAATATCTTACTAAGCAGATGATTGTAAAAATTTCCTTAAGTATGTTTAATTCAATATTCCAGCTATTAATATACATGTTATTAATACGTAACCATTTTAAAGAAGTCATTCATTTGTTATTCGATTTAATTACTATTATATTTTTATTTTCCATTTTATTTTAATAATAGAAGTAAAAGAAAAATTTAAAATTTTATACATTAATTAATCAAGATATTGACAGACTATTTATCGCTACTTTAATATAGCTCATTTGCATAACTTCAATGTGTTACAAGTTAAATCACCTTCTTTTTTTAAAGAATGCCTATAATTTAGTTGCCACATTAAAAACCTTTTTGAATTAGTTTAGGATATTCTATATTAAAATCACGATTATTTTAATGACATTAGTTAAAGATAAATGTGTGTTTCATGATAATAAATTTTCCATTTGAGAAAATAATAAAGTGATAACTTGATGATATTGAATAAATTGATGATTGATAACTTTACGTAATCCTTACACCATAAAGGAAATCACAGAATGTTTATTGGTATTATTCAGAAGTATTAATGTAAAATTTGGCTTTTTTCGAAAAGCTTTTTATAATCCCCTTTTTGGAGATAAAAGCACTGTTCATTTGATTTTAATGAGAAAATCGCTGAAATTTTCCTTATAATTTGCTTATCGAGTTATTAAAAATGGAGCACTTATGATTACAACAGTTATTTTTCATAAAGATTTACTTAAAAGAAAAGACAAAAACAATAAATAATGTTTGAGTATTTCACAATGAGATTAGTTGCATATTCATTCATTGTAGAAATCGTCAGTAAATCTAATTCTCAACAATTAAATAAATGGAGATACATAATGGATTTTATTCTTTTTTTCGACGTGTGATTGGTTTATTTCCTAGAAGCCAGCAATTTTAATTGACAAATGATATTATGGTATTATATAGTAGGACGCGTGGAACGTTTAATGGATACTTAAAAGGGCATAATGATCCCATATGTTTGAATAAACTATCTTGAACAATTAGAATGTGCACATATTCTAAAGTAAATAACAAAGACGAAATTATATATAGCTATGAAATTAGTAAAAATTCTGTTTTACTTATTTGACTTTCATCGTTTTAAAACGTACCTTTTTAACCAACTTGAAAACAAACCATTTTAAGTTTAAAATAAATACTGCTTTTAGCTAGCAAAATTAGAAACATTTTTTTATTTTTTTCTATTTAAAGTATTTTATACTAGTATGAAACACTTATGAAAATCAGAAGAACAAGATAAAGACTTCCAAGCATTTAATATTCAAAACATTTTAGAAATTATTTCTAATGATTGAATGATATTTATAAATTTTAGTAATGAAAATAATGCATTTAACAGTCATTTTTTATAAAAATATTTGAGAAATAACCAATTTAAATTTGGCGTGCTTTTTGTGAAATGATTAGCTCTGAATTTTTCTAAGGTTTTATAATATGAGTTTAAAGAGAGTAAAAGCTTACAAGAGAAAAAAAAAAAGCCGAGAGATTTTTTGTGAAATATTTTTATATTGCTTATCAAGACAAGTATTCACAGAATAACTCTTTATTCAGGTTTTAGAAATGAAAATTTGTTAGGATCTACCTTTGCAGATGTATTTTTTAGAAAACGAATGGTGGATAGTCTAAAAGGTTAAATTTTTATGCATTTGTATGCCGCATATTGCTTACAAGAAAATATATATATATATATATATATATATAT
>JAPDSC010035062.1:28247-63520 GCA_026290005.1 Latrodectus geometricus | reverse complement strand
TTTACTAAATTTCTCAATGAAACGTTTTACAAAGAAAATGATTAATTGATTTGAAAAAGAACAGGAGAATATTTTAAATGATATAAATGAAACTTAAAAGATAGAAACTTTTCTGTCATTGATATAAATGATAGAGGAAAAGTGGAGCATCAAAAAATTATCATGTAAAGTACCATACATAATTGATGACATTTAGTCCCTTGACTGAAATTTAAATAGAAGATCATTAATTACATCTTCTTTAAATTGAAATATTTATTTTCTTGCTTAACATTTGTAGCAATATTTTACTATTTTGCTTTAAATTCATAATAAAAATGCAATAGATTCTGAAATAAATTATCACAACAATATAAACGTTTTCTTAAAATATAAAATACATTGTAAAAGTTATAAATTTTCAACGGAAGGAAATAAAAATATGTATGATATATTGAATTAATAATGTAAATATAAAAATAAATTACAAAATATAATGTACCAAAGTAAAATGAAGGTTTTTGAGCAATAATTGTGTTGGTTATAGAACTATGGCCAAGAGGTTCGGAGTGTACTAAATGTCTTTGAAAACTAAGCACAGAGGGTTTACAAAAACATATTAAATTAATTCTTAATAACGAGTTTTAATGTTATTATTTAATTCATGATCAATACTTGTTTACTTTATGGTTCATGATTATGTTCGTTAAGAATCAAACATAAATTTATCGTAATTAAATATATTTATCATATTCCTTAACTACCAAATCTTAAAATAAATATTTACCAAATAAAAATTTTCTAGTTACAATTTTATTTATCCCTTCATTATTTTCATTTTAAGGTATTCATGTTAAAATAATGATAAAAACAAATTAAAAAAAATATTGGCGACATCGGGAAGAAGATAATATACTGCCATGTGGATAATACTGGTAGTAAGAAATCTAAACAAGTAGCTGAATTAAAAACATATTCAAGAATAATATTTACCACAACAACGCTCATAAACAGGTTTAATAACTTTTTTAATCAACATTTTTTTCAATGTTAAAATTCGCTGATTAGAATTTACAAGAAACCTAATGTGTTCTACTTTTTCGTAAACAAAAAAGATTGATATTTGTTTTGAATTTTTATCATTTTCGCCAAACTACTTATCTTTCTAAAACATGGATCAAACGATTGCATATTATTGAATGCTTATAAAAAACAACTTTAGAACGTTAATTTGGAGCATTTTCAATATCTTTTTAATTACTAGTCTTTCTGATATGCAATAAAATTCTTTTGAATATTTGTATTTTTTCAGTATGGTAAATCTATATCGTGATAAATCTCAGTTTTCCATATTCTTCTTTATATTATGATAATAATACAAATTCGAAACAACCTTTGAAAAGAAAAAAGGCAAAGTTCATTACTAATGATTTCAACTCAAGACCATCGTAGCAGTTTTATTCACATAATTCAATTCCTATCTATATTTACTGTTTTTGAATCTAAAACATTATCCATGTATCAAATTCGCGTGAAGGATATAATAAGAACAAATGAACATGATTTTACTTAACAAAGTTTAAGTAGATTCTTTTTAACAAATTATATTAATTAATTCTAAATTGTAAGTACTGAGGCTTTAAATGAATTTTATTTGAATATATTTTGTGATCAGAAACATTTTAAATGAATTCTACAAAAAATAAAGCTTACTTCTGTTAAAATAGCTTTCGTTTTCTTTATGGTGACTCTGCTACCGTTGTCTATGGTGGCAAACAAACAGATGCTTTCTCCTGGTACATAACCTCCTCTATCTAGTCGAACTCTGCAAGAGACGGGTCCAGCATTGAGGCATGGTATGCCAAGGCTGTCTTCAATTTCACAATGAAATGGTTGCTGTAAATGAATCAAAACAAAAAGCTGTTGCCATTAAATAAATGATTGCTATTTACAAGAATCACAATGAAAAACGTTTATTTTGCTTAAAAATAAATGGTGAATGCAGTATTATTACTGATTTACTTACTTTTCAAGGTTTAGTGCGAGCTAAGAAAATTGTGGTTAATATATATTGTAGTTTTCCTGCATATTTAAAGATCATATTTCATTACTTGATTAATATAGTATTGTATCATAGGATTAAATATTTTACTTTCTTTCAGTTCCCAAATTGAAGAATAATTTTTTTTCAAAGTTTGATGATTTGTTATATAGTTAAGAAGAATGAAAAATATTAAAATTAAAATGTCATTTTCCATGGATGGATAGCTATATGTGTGAGAAAATAGATTGAAGTTGAACATATTTAAAAATAGACTGCATCATAATAAACAATTATAATTTAATAATTTCAAAGATAAAAATGCTAGAAAATAATTTTCAAGTATTTGTGATGATTATAAAAATAAATTCTATTGTATTTCACATAGAAATGTAATGAATAACTGAATACAAAGCTTAGTATCATATAAAATTATGGATTTCAGTAGCCCTGTGTATAAATTCGGAATCTGCATTTAAAACTACATGAAACTTCGTGAATAAATTTACTGTGCATTTTTTAAAGAATAATTTATAGTCCATAATTGAGTGGACAAGATATCATGGAAAAACAATTCTACAATTAAGAATTTTAGTAGTCGTATGTAAAAATTCTAAAATTTGATAAATATTTGTTGATATAAACAAATTTCACTCACAGTACAATTTTATAAAATTATTTGAAAAGTATTTCCGATTTCATTTTGAGTTGATGTTTTTTGATAAAGAAAAAAAGACATTAATTTTGAAAATTATATATAATGAAGTATAAAATATTTATTTATCGTTTTCATTGGACAATAGTTTGAGTAAGTCCTTTAACAGGTACATATATGATTGAAATAATTGAATCAAATTCGTAAAAAAGTTCAGATCTAAGTGAATAGTAATGTTTTGTATCTCAAAAAATGGGTATAGAAATAAAATTTAGTAAAATCAGTTTTAATTTTTCATACTGTTTTAGTTGACTTACAAAATTAATATCAATAGATATTAATAGGAATTATTAGTAACAATGACTTGATAGTTATTTCACTGTAAACCTGCTATTATACTGGTATCTTGCAAGAAATCCAATCTCTACAATAATAAGTTAATTTAAAATATAAACTGGAGTTTTATGTTTCTTCCTAATATCTCAGGGATTCACTAAAATGGATAAAAATGACTTTAAAGTATTGAAACAAAATACTGTTTAATGTATCAATAAAAAAATGTAATCTTAACAAATGGAGGGCGAATTATTTATACAAAGGAAAAAACAAATATAATCAATGGTTTAATTAATATTGTAATTTATAATATTTAAAGAAAAACTAGATAGGAAAATATATAGTGAATCGAATTGGATTTGAAATAAACAATTAATTCTAATTTTTAATGACATATAAATGTTTTCAAATTTTGGAATAAATGCAATCTAAGTAGATTCAGGCCATAATTTAAATTTACCATCGTTGCTAAAAATGTGCATTATGTTTAACAGGGAACTTATATTATTTGTACATGTATATATGCATAAAAATACAATTTAACATATTGCTATAAGAATGAAGATTTAATTTCATCTTCTGAATTTGATAAAACATATACTTTATTATATGTAGACAGTTATCCATAAAGATATGCTTTAATATCAAACATCATTAAACAGCAAAATTATGATTTTTTTTGTTTTTAATTAATCGTTACAATTGAAATCAATTCAAAAAACATGTAAAATGTTTCATGATATAAAATGAATGTAATAATAAATTTTTCTGCTGCTACTTCACGGAAAAAAGATTATTGTTATTAGAGATTATGTAATGAAATTGCAGTGTTTGAGGTATAATGCATTTGTTTTCAATTCGTTGTTCGAAAGTGAGAAATAAATTTGGTAAATTCTATTAAAAATATATCTTGTAATTTCAAGTCATAGATAAAACAATTATAAAGTTTTATTACAAATTTTCTTGTTGATTATTACTTATTCATATAAAATGATACAAAATTTTTCAAATATATCTCACCATTAATAGAGCCGGTTCTAAGTTTAAGTCTATTGGATTCATGACTATAAACACTTGCTGATTCTTATGAGTAAGACCTGATGGCTCTTTGAGGGCTGTTTTGCAGTAGTATTGAACCCAACCATGCTTTCCTAGAAAAGTGGAAGGCAGGCCTAGTGGAAGGCCTAGTTTGAAAGGAAAGGAATGCACTCCAGGGGATAAAATAATCATTCGATCAGACTCTACTGTCCTTTCAGAACCTAATAAAAGAATCAAAGAAAATCATTTAATAAAACATTTTTAGATGTCATTTTTAATAAATTCAAAAATACTGAGATCTTATTAAAAATTATTACAAACAAATATTGTAGTAATTTTGGTAAAAAATAGAAAAATTAAATTAATAATTAAAAAATGATGATTTAACTTTTAAGAATTATTTTGTAGTAGAGCTTGAAATAATTTCAATCCAATGTATAATAATTTTGCATAAAAATTTCAAAAATGTTTTCATTAAACATGATCTATCAATATTAAATTAAATTTTTTATTTTTCACTATTAATTTTCTTTTTGCAGTAATCATATATTAACTGATTAAATTACATATGAGGACATTTTATGATGCACAAGAACAAACTAAAAAAAATACCTTATACCGATTTGATAATTTATAATTCCGTGTTTAACACCATTTAAATGCTTGTGCATAGATGTGCTGAGTTTGACACTTAAATGTGCATGATCTATTTAAAATACCTGGCAGATGCATTGTTAAATGTATTGTATAAATATGATTTGTTTACAGCTGCATTCTAAGTAATTAGAACTATCTTCATTAACCATGCCAATTTTTTTAATGACTCATAGAAATGTTCACGAAAATATTGAAAGGAATTGTGTATCCACAATGTTGTTTTTGATAATTAATTCTTTGACCACGAGTCATCAACATCTGTTTCACTCGATGATAATGACTGGAATCGTCAGTTCATGAAGTCATTCATTTTTCATTTATTTCTTGTAATCAAAGTTATATTTTCAAGTAAACTTTTAGATTCAATTTTAAATTATAAGCATTTATTCAAAGACATATATTTTTTCAGAACTCTTTATTTATAATTAAACTTCACATCAATACTGTACTCAATAGAGGTATAACCGGAATTCTTACACTCGCTATGAAAGACTGACCACAATGAGGTTTCTTTTAAACACATTTATAGGTTAATTCATTTCTTATACCTGGAAAAGCAGGATCAATGTAATCGAATAAATTTTGCTCAAACGCTGATATTTCAGGAATTTATATGAAATTAGAATTTGGCAAGCAAAGGAATTTTATGTAAACAACTAAAAGCGATTTTCAATAATTATCGGAGAAATTATTAAAAAAAATTGAATTAAAGTTTCTAAAATTTTAAACAAGCAGCGTAGTCGCAGATTTTTCTTAGAATACGGACATAAACCTGTCTGATTAAAGAATGAATGATAGTGACTTTTTCAAATGTTAGTCTAGTTCAAACAATTCAGATAGTTAATGAATTTTGGAAATTTGCATAATTCTTGTACAAATGAAAACAGAAAAGTCAATTTCAAGAAACTGTATATGATTTCAGATAAAATATGGACACTTATTAATTTAAAAGATTTTCAATATTTGAGGATGTTTAACAATATTATGCAACATTTAATAACATCGACTTACATCACAAGAAGTTTAAGTTAATTAAGCATAAGCTCATTATTAATGACCAAATAATCTGAAGTTTATTATTAGTTAAGCTAGGCTAAATTTTGAAGGATTGAAAAAATCTAAACTTAATAATTAAACTTGATAAAAATTTTGGAAAATGTTCAACTAGCGGAATTTTAAGTTTATGCTTAGCTTTTTTATTTTTAATAAGGTGTAAATTTACTAAAATGAATGTATTTAAGATTAAAAGATATTTTATTATTAATCACGTTTGTTAAAATTAAATAATTTATTCTGAAGCTTGTAACACACACATTTGAAGAAACTTCGTAATTAATTTCATTCAAAATTTTATATATTAAAAATATATTTTTATTTTTTCAAATATTTTTTAGTTTTTTCTTATTTTAAAGTTAAGATATTTGAACTTCACAAGTTTAAAAAGGTTATTTAATTTTTTTTAAATTAACTTTTTTGTTCCTTACATTTTTCTTTATAGATATACATTTATTGTGCTTTTAAATATTGATCCTTTATATGTTAACAAAGAAAGAATAAAATATTTAAGTAAAATAAATTGTAACCTGCAAAAATGTTTTGAACTAATTGTTAATGTTAAAACAATATATAAGAAAATAGCAAGTTTCTTTTTTTCACAGACTATAGATATATGGTTAATATCAGAAGTTAAATATCATCTTAGCCAGATGAGGTATTATTTAGAGCAGAATTTCCTTTACTTCTGACTGGATTTATATTATTTTACTTATATGATTCTGAACGAATAAATATAGGCAAAAATACTGCTATTGAATAATTTACTATAATTTGAATTCCAAAAAGGCTTTCAATTTCAAAATTCATTTTATATACTGTCAACGATTTGAAAAAAAAAAATTAACAGAATCTCCAAGGAAAACACTTATCGAGAATAGCACTAATTACAACCCTAATTTTCTTTTTGCTTCAAAAACCGTTTTCAAATATGTATTTCAGATTTTTTTCAAGAGCATCGTTAACAGTTAATATCTGATTTAATATTTGAATAGTGATGATAGCATTTACAGCAATTTTCAAACTAAAAGTAAATAAAAGAATTATAATTAGGAAAATAAAATAAAATTATTAAGAAAAAATAAATTTTTTTTTATTATGCTTAGTTTAAAAATGTTTATAGTTCGCATGTTTAAAAAGATAATAATTTTCTTAAGCAAAACTTCTCGAAAAGTATTTTGGAATTTGGATTGTGTCATATCATAAGAAATATGAATTGCTCATGATGTGGCAAAAAGCACTAATGTTAATTAATAATTTTGATATATATTATCGGTATTCCATTTAAGCATTTTTGAAGAATCACTTAAAATATTTTCATATTTATATTTTAACATTTACTGTTATATACGTTAAATCGCACTGCTATAAAATGTTAATGATTCAAATGGTATTTCTCATTGCTGGAAAACAATCAATAATTAATCTATGCATCATTCATGATTTATATTGTTTTGATATATACATACATTATATGTATTATAAAAATAGCTTCTATACTATATTTTTTGTATGCATGAAATCATACGTTTAATAAATATAGTATATAAGGTCTAAATCAGAATATCTAAATTAGAACATTATAATTTTAATGTTATCCTAAAATATAAACTCTGTTGTATGGATCGCAAAGTTTTTTTAAACCAGTTTTATATATTTAAGGCAACGATTTGATAAAAAAAAAACATTTATTTTTAAATCATTTTCTATAGCATTTTAATTTTTTATATGTATAAAAAACTTAAGCTGAATCTAAATATACTTTTTGTAAATTAAAAGAAATTATTTCTTTTAGAAATCTTTGTAAATGTTTTTATAACACCAAGTGAAAACACTGCTAATATGTTGTTTACACGAAATCTCATTCCATGAGAAACTCCACTTTAATTAATTTAAATACAGCCTCATACATAAAATTCAATTTCAAAATGTCACGAAAGATAACTTTTTTCTTTATCATATTCTAAAGAAAAATATAATATTTATTTTAGAATATAATTACTTAAGTCGTTTTTTTACGATATAAAGATGTAGGAAACACCTGATTTAACATTTTACATAGGTATTATAAATATTTTGAAACAGAAAATGTAGTTCTAATGAGAGTTATATTATTCTTTTTGTAAAACTATTTTTCAAATCCGTCATTAAAAGTTAGTTTTTTAATGTTTTTTATGAAAAATGTAACAAATTAAAAAACTGATTCATTAAAATGCATAAAAAAACTCCATTTTCAGAGCGAAAAATGTTTTATAATGGCATTCAAAAATATAAATCTTATTTCTAAAAATGTAATAAACAAATACTTTAAAAGCTTAATTTAAAAAAAAAAGTTTAATAAAATCAACAGTTGTAGAAACAATGATGATTAGCATAGAACAATATTTAGAAAACAAGAATCAACTAAAATAAAAGCTAGTTTAATAACAAATAAAACCTTATGTATATAATTAAAATTTGAAAACAACTATTTTTTTCAAATATATATCATTTTTCTTTTTATATCAATGAAAGAAGATGACTTGTTTTAAAATAGCTTTGTAAAATTAATTTAATGAGCTTATCTGAAAAAGAATAATAAATAATAATAGAAACCATCATTACTTACGTAAGCAATGTTAAGTAGACATTTAAAAGGAATTTCTAATTTCATATTACAGATGAATTGACTTTAATTAATAATTTAATTATAACTTTCATAATTAACTTTTAATTAATCTTCTTATTGCATAAAGACATGATTAAAATTACATTTTCAAGAGCTGTTTAAATAGAATATTTAATTTTAGAAAATAATTTCCACTTTCAATATTAAAATTGTGTGAACTATGTTTGAAGCTCTAATATTTTTATTTTATAATTTGCATTGCATTTAATTGCATCTATGACTAATCGATAGTTGTACTCATGTAACTGATATACAATAAACAAACATCGCCAATTTCACATGTACCGGGTGATCTTTCTTAAAGTGACAGTGTTTGGAGAGCGCTGTACCTCGATCTAATTGCTGAAATAGCGCCAAACTTGGTATTTAGACTAATCAAGACATAGGAAAAAGGATCCAGTGGAAAAAATTTTAGTTTAAAAAATCATCGCTAGGGCATTTTGTGGTGCATTACAATGTATATAATGTGAGAAAAGAAAAATACTAACACATACAATCGTCCAGTTAAACTATTAATATTTATTTACTACATTAACTTCCCAGCTGAGGAATTAGACCACATTCAATGTAAGCACCGTTCTCAGAAATAACAATAATAATACGTAATTTTTTTCTAGTATGCATTACATTGATTTATATTATACAGCTTTACCAGTAAATCACATTACGGTAACGTGAAAGGCATGGCCACTGGAGCTCGTTAACTTCAGCTGGGATTATTTATCTAAGCTGTCTACTACTTGTTTTTATAGACCCTTTTACTGGCGCTGTCATCGCACAAATTTGCATTTTTCTTTGATACTGATGTAGCGATGTTTTATGCTAATTCTCGTTATTGTAAACTACAACAGCGCCATAAAATCCCTTGCGGAGACTTTTGGAACTACATTTTTTTTCACAGAATGATTTTTTTATATTTTGATTAATGTAAATACCAAATTTGGTGCTATTTCGGCAATTAGATTGAGCTACAGGCCGCTCCAAAAACTGTCACTTTAAAAAAGATCACACTGTATAATAGATTGTATTTCAAACCTATTATTATTTTAATTTTAACATAAGCTAATGGGTTGAATGAGTATTTTGAATAGAAAGTTGGCTACAGATAGAATAGAAAAAACTCTAATTTTTCTAGTTTTCTCCCCAAGCAATCAGTACAAAAATAAATTATATAGAAGTTATAATAAATAAAGCGATTTGATTATACTCTGTCTCTCTCTATGTTGGATTCATATTTTAATTATAATCTCTTTCATACATATATAAAAAATCTTTTGATAATTTAAGAGAAAAAGAATTGCTTTTATTTCAAATCCCTCAATTACTTTGATGTCATGAAATATTTAATAATTCTTCTAAATGTTACCAGCATTGTGTTGGAAATCTTAAATTTTTATGAAGAAAGTTTCTTTACTAAGTATCACTGCAAAATTCCTTCAAATTTATTAAATAAAAAAAAAGTTTTTTGTATTTAATAAAGAAGTTAACTTTAAATTGTAGTAATTTATATTTATTGAAAAATAAAATGAAACTTACAAAATAATAATAGGATGTTATATTGTAGGATTTAGAAAGTGTTTTTTTTTCAGAAATAAATTAAATTTAACTTTCAATTCTTTAATCATTTTATTTTTATTTTATTTTACTTGTTAGAGGAGATGCGTATCATATTCTAAAAGTGTAAATTTTTGTGTGTTTTTCATACAAAACCATCGAAACTTAAAAATATTTATGTTAGTTATAATAACATAATATATATCACGGAAAAAAATGATGTACAAATTAATATCAAATGCTTTCTTTTTGATATCCGTTTGCTTTGAAATTTTTCCATTTGGTACATTAAGATATTAAACAAACAAATAGGCCGATTTTCTATCAGTTTTTTTTCAAATAAATGATTCTTTGAAGGTTTGCAAAAATAAGCATAGAATGTGTGTTAAAAGAATAAAATAAGCATCATATTTTGCATTTGATATAGAACGCGAATGAAAATATAATACGATACATATTTTTTTCTTAATTTAAGTCAATGGTAAAGAAAAGATCAATCAATAAAATTACTAAAAATAATAAATTTAAATTTAAAAAAATATTTTTATTTTCAAAATTAGGAATATTTGAGCTTTTAGAGTTACATCTGCTATAGCATTGGAAAATGTAGTTGAGTAAATTAAATGATGCAAAATAAGAATGCCAAAGGTCATTTCAACATATTGCAAAAACTGCATAGCAAATCAAAGTTTTGTCACTAGAAGAAAAGCTAATGAAGAATATATCATATTTTCTATTATTGTTTTTAGCGTTTTTGGTGGTTTATCTTTTTAATACTTTAAAATTACAGCTCTTTTTCATTAGTACAACTCATTAAAATGGAATTTTCTAACGCATTTAATAGCGATTTTCATTCTATACTCTCACACTACTACTACTTGATTGCCTTACTCAGTTGTCAAAGCTATTACTTAGGCCCCATTATTTGAAAAGTTAGGATAAATTACTTTAGTAACAGATATTTACTTCGATTTAGCATGAATTAAATAAAGCTACAAACTCTATTAATTTGAACCAAATATAATTATAGAGTCTAGACTTCCCAGTGTTAAATAGCAAGAATTATTAAACTAATAAATAAACTGCAGTGTTAATAGATACTTAATAGGAGTAAGTGTAAATAGACGTGAAGAGTTATCGACACACACTCAAATGTTCTAAAAATGTAAACTGTATAGATTGTATGAAGATCAATATAATATTTTATTTAAAATCTTTCAAATATAATTGTTTTCTTTGTAATATTAATTTAAAAAGTATAGTTTGACTTAAATATTGGTTTGAAGAGGATTTTTATCATACTTTTTTAATTATATATCCTCAATTATAAATGAAGAAGTATTTGTAAATTCCAATAAAAAATTAAGTAACATATATAGCTTATAATGGAGATTTCCCAAACAATGGGTTTGTTAAAATTGTATGAATACAAAGCATAATTAATTATTTAAGATTCTAAAAGTTAGCAGAATAAATATTTCAGGAAACATTTAAGTTTTAGAAGCTTAATATTCCACTGAATTATCTGCATTAAAAAAGATATAACTGTAGAATCTTCAGTTTCTCATAAAATACATTAATAATTTAATTTGCTTCGATTATTTTGAAATTCTGTACAAACTCTCCTCTGGAATCTCATATGTTCCTTCATTTTTAATTTTAATGTTTTTGCCTTCTGAAGAGAGATTGTTTTTAAATATATCTAAGGGATATCATGTTCTAGATGGGTTTAAAATATTTTTGACAATCAATGAACCAATAAATTAATATTGAATGCCATCTGCTTCAAATACATTCTTTTAACAAAAATAATATTTCATTCTGATAATATCATTAGGTAGACACCTTGAATTATTATTTTAGATATCTAAATAGATAACTGCCAGATTCCTAAAATTCTGACCCTGATATTCACATTAATAGTAATGTTGCAACTTCATATTTTATTTTACTGTTTTAGTAGGGTTCTTAACACAAGATATCTTTTCAATGGTTACCTTCTCACTGCAGTATTTATGGGAATGAGATGCTTGATATGCTTGGGAAAAGAAGGGCTACGGCTCGTGAAATGTCAAAGATGAGTGAAGGATCCATTCTATTAAGCTTCTGACATCCCTAACATATCAAAATACTTGTAGAGATTTTGCCACTCGGGCTTGTGAGGGCAAGCCTTGGAGTGTCGTCTCAACATATTCAGCTTTTGTTCTTGAACAGTTGCAGTTACATTTTTTAGACAATTGACTGGACATGTTTGTCTACAGAATCATTTATTGAGCACTTATTCGCCATTGTGTGTTTTATGTTACTGACAAATTTTTCTTGTAGGTTTCAGCGCTATTGGCAAGCAAGGAGTTTAATGACCATACGGATAATGTAACTGGCATTTGGAAAACAAAATAAAAATAGGCGTGCTTAAGTTTAAGTTTCCTTATTGTTTCATACTAACGCTTATGAATATTACAACAGTGATTTTCTACAGAGATTGAAATATAACTTTTATATGACTTATGAAAATTTGTTTTATTATGCTGAGCAGAGTCATAAAAATCTTAATTTTTGTTTTTTTCATTTGTACAATAATTTAAGATAGAATGCAACCACGTAATCCAGATAATTTGTATGAAAATTTAACAATTTTATAAAAGAAGACGAAAATTTACATTAAATTTTATAAAATACTTTACAAACGTTAACAGGTATTTTAATAATAAAATTCTAATAATAAAATTTCTATCGTTTAATGTTTTTAGGCAGAAAAAGTTTTCAAAACAATAATTTTATTTTTATTTTTGATGCGACATTTTTTCAAAGTTTTTTTATACACTTAATATTTTAACAAGATAACTATTTTGTTTTAATAAATAAATATTTAATTTAATTTATTATAGCTTAAAATTTTCATAATTTTATAACATTTTTTCCAATTTTCCATATATTAAAACGTGTTTTTGGAAAATAATAGATTAAATTTTTTAATGATGCTAAAATTTAAAACTTCTGAAACGTTTTAGATGCTGATCTAATTAATTGATTTATTTGAAATATTTTACAATGTGTTCAACCACTTTTACAGTGCATTTTGTCTATCTTCTACTTTTAATTTTCCTACATGAAAAATTTAGTATTTAAAAAAAATAAGCATTACTTTACCTAGAATCAAATCATGTTCTATTATAAAAAAATATAAAAACCGATCAATTATTTACCAAATAAAAAATTATATAAATGAATTCATTTCAAAATGAATATTATAAAAGCATTGCAATATAGTTGCAAAATTACCTTATTTTCTAAATAACATTACAAATGTTGTATTTTTAGAACATTTGATAAGGTTTCCAAAGTAAAATGTAAAAAAATATGCAAAAACTTATGGGGAACAGTATACAATTTCACATTCAGTATTATTGATAGACGGAAAAATATTATATCCTTTAATTAAAAATCTTTTTTTCCCTTTATTTATATAATTTTTCTCTTAAACTGTATACAATATGCATAAATTGTATACAATATATATAAGTTTATAAAATATTTCTCATAAACGGATCTCGTAAAAATGAACTAGAATAGTTCTTTCTTATAAATATTAATTAATTAAAACTAAAATTCTGTTAATAGTTTATTTTCATTTCCACAGACTAAATGTTTTCATTATTAATATTGTTTGTATATGTCTTCTTATCTATAAAATATATTGAAGAATGTTCCCTAGATACGAACCTTATGTAAATTATAACATAAATTAAAACCTTACATTACTAGAAATAAATATCTTTTAATACATACTCGCTCACAAAAGATAGTTAAACATCACATTTAGTTTAATCTGTTATTATAAAGCTATATATGAAAAACTATAAAATAATTAATATAATAATTGAAACAGTATTCTAAGTAAACTTTAAAAAATTTTAAACGCAGAAAAATAGAAAAATCCAGTGAATTTTAACTCATAAAAAAATACAGTTTTAAGACAACGAATTTAAAAGTGCTTTACTTTTTAGTTTATTATAGTGTGTCTTTTATTCATTCTCTGAAAAGTCTAATCTTAGAAAAAAACAGCTAAAATGTACAGTTGTTTGAAAGGATTATCCTTTGTCATAACTCCTGTGGTAGTTAAAGAAGTTTTATTGTTACCGAAGGTTTTAGAATCTCAAATATTAGACTTAAAATAAGGACAATCAGTTAAAAATAGTATACCACATTAAATCCTTCTTCCATAAAAATGAAAAACTAGAGTATAGATTTAAATGTGAGTACGATATTTTAAAGCTTTAAAAAGCTATAGTAAATGAATTACTAAACAAATATATCATTCAAATTTATTTCAAGTTTTGAAAAACTTTTTTTTCTTTATTTAGAAATGTTTTAAGACGAGTATCTTTTAAATTCTTAATAAAAGAATTCAAATAGTTGTTTCTTTGATTGTCGTAAATAAATATTTTCTTCAATACAGCATATTTACGTTTGAATTATTTTTAGAAAAAATTATAAAATTGACTTATCTTTGGAGTTTGTTTCTACCTATATTTGTTTTTAGTTTTTTTTTTTTGTAATAAAAAGCTGTTTTCGAAATTATAAAGTACCATTTTGCATTAAATGAAGTCGATAGCTAAAATTACAAAAATGATAAAATATTTAAAAATAAATTTGATTTCATTTAAATTATTTTTTAAATTTGATAAATAAATTGTAGAAAAATTTATCTATGGAATTCAATTTTCAAAATAAGGAAAAAAGGTTTTTATTTAAGTTAAATTTTTTATCATTATCTAAATTAAAAAGATGATATCGGATTCTTTGAATACATATTTTACACTTTAATTTGATTTTTAACTTTAAGATAACTTGGTAATATATTATCACACACAGTTAAATAATAAAATTAATTAACTTGCTATCTATATTTTAAGCTTATTAGATAAAAATAATCCATATAAAATAACTAAACATTTATTATTGCATATTAGCGTGTAAATTGTAAGTTTTAAGTTTTTATTAGATTAAAACAAAGAATTTAAATGCAAATATTTTATTAATGGAAATTAAGCAAATGGAAAATAACCTTATTAGATTTATAGGACGATAAGATTAATGACATTGTGAGATTTTGAAAGCAGTATTAATGCATGAATTAGTTGATGGAATTATGGTTACTTAATTCTAATAAACTTCAACTTAGGTCAATCATGCAACGGTGCATTTGTATAACATGCCGTGCAGTAGATTAGTACTCCATGAATATGACTTTGACTTTAATGCGTAAGCACTAAGTCAATCAATGAATTTATGAAGTAAATAGTAAGCTTTAAGTAGAAAGTGAGATTAATATACAGGCTGATTATGAACAATACATATTTTCCTTGTTGCGCAATATGTAGAGATAAAATGCCTTTTAAACATAGTGGCATATAACAGTCACGAAAGATAAAAAACAAATACACATTATAATAGGTGGATAAATAATAGAGAGTTTTGGTTTCTGACAAATGTATAAAGGATGATATTATTTAATAAAGAATGATTGACTTTCTATTGGTCTGCTTGTTACATTATACATTTCAAATGTTTTAGTATATCTATTTAAAAAATTTTAATGAAACAATAAATACCTCAGTATTGTTTGACTATGATGGTAAGAGTTTCTCTTAATAATCTGAGAAGATGAACATGATTATTGCAAGAGTTGTGTGCGTCTCATGTTATATATTTTACTAAAATATAATATAAACCTAATCAAGAAGATGTTCGACTTTAACTAATTAAATGAAAAACTTAACAAAATTTAAAGAATGTTATCTTTGTGACAGTCATTATGTATGCCTATTATTGTTAATATTCACACATCGCTAAAAGAAAATATGATAATTTTCAACGAATCATTCCAAAGTTAAGTTACATAGTAAAAAGCAAAGCATAAGTAAGTTGCAATGAATAAAAAATATTTTTTTCTCGTTATATATATTATATATTTAAAAAAATATATACAAACACATATGTAGATAAATTGGTGTGCAAAATTTAAGAAGCAGGTGTTTTTTTGCCATAACTCGACAAATAATCATCTGAAAGCCATGGGACTCAGAAATGAAGGACATCATTTAATACATAAATATGAAGACGAAATCATAGTTGAGCAAAAATGAACTCAATGAATACAGTATAAAATCAAAGAAAAAAGATTTTATTGAACTCATATTATAGTTTTAAATGATTGTTTGTCTTAGAGGCAAAGCATCAAACAGATTTTCCTTAGTATAAGGTATACTATAATTGTATTAGTTCTTTGCCACGTCTTTTCATACTCATCACCAGATTGATCAATAGTTCTTGGTATCTATTTCAACTTTTGAGTATTAATTGGATGATATAATTCTATTACAAAAACGTTTTTCTAAGGCATTCCACCTGTATTCTATAGTCTATGAAATTTATAACAAGGAAATACTTAACCAATTCATTCAAATGTATTTACCCTTTTCAGTGGTTACTGACAACGAGAGTCCAGTGACATGGCTTTCAGTCCGTCCTTTCAGCATAATGCTTCGCCTGATGATAATTGCAGGAACCGTAACGGTCTCTCTCCGTAATGTTTCTTGGATTTAGCCATGTTCCAACATCTTTCCAAATAAATTGCGTTAAAAATGCCTTGTGTCAATGAAATGACTCTCAACAGGAATAGGACACAACTCCATTGATGAGATGTCCTTTTTTGTGAACCTAGCACACTCTAAACGGTGACGGTGATAGCCCATTTTCAAAGGGATGCAGGTTCAGGACGTTGGTTGACTAGACCACTTTTCTAAATGTCTTTATACGTAGTAAATCCTGGCTCCTGTCATCTCATTTCTGTTTACAGTTATTGACTACTGAGTTTACCGACTTCTTTTATATATTTTTCGCAGAGGACAAACCAGTCATCCGTTTCAGTTGATTTCCTGCGGAGGCCATCACCAATTTTCCAACAGCTTTCCATTGGCTTGGAAAGCTTTCTAAGAATGCTACACGTTATTTTGTTGCTTTCGAATTCTCGAGCAACACTAGTTATACTACAACACAACTCTAGTTTTCCAATGTTTCTTCCGCCTGTCAAGTAATCTAGATAATTTCTTCTAATCATAGATCTCAAAAGATCTCATTTTCCTTTGCTACTAATGTCTTCAAGTGTGTTTCCATTATTTATTTTATTACAACTTTGAGCTGTGTTCACCGACCACACGCGTTTTGTTTACGTTCACGTTGCGTGTGACGTTTTATTACTGATATTCGCATGCGCATGACTGTTATACTGAATTGCGAGTTCATTGTACATTGTATATCAATGCTGATGTATATTCATCGTGCATGGATATACAAGGTATCGCATAATTATAATACCAACCAAAATATTACTCATTTTTATAACAAAATAGATTCCAAAAGCTGATGATTCTGTTATTATTTATACTTTTCCAAATAAATCTTTTAGTAAAAAAATAAGAAGTTTGTTTGTCATAGCAATTGCTTTTAAAAGCAATTTTTAAAAGGAACATACGTGTAATTTATATAAAGTTAAAATTACGTACCTGTTTTATTCTAAAATATTATCATTTTTCAAATGTATTATTCTTTTTTAATCAAGGATAGTTAATTCGGATGATTATCATTTCGGAGTTTCTGCAATTAATTTATTTTTTCTTTAAAATCATATTTTAATTATAAAAGTGCTATATAAAATGTTCAAACAATAATATAAAGAAAATCAGAATTTAATTTGCTCACTTTCATGAAGACATTTCTAATGTTAAAGACAACCAACATAGTTTAAGCCTCATGAAAAAGAAGGCGAGGAAAGGCGGTCATGACTTGAGACACTAATTTGAAAAATATTAGTTGCTGGTAAAATAAATTTAAGTGGCTGAAATATTATTCACTTTTGAAATCATTTATAAATATAACCTGGATATTTCTTCAATATGATGTTGATGATTCAATATGTGTTGATGTGGGAATAACATACGAAGATCATTGTCTTCAGGGAGTTTCAGAAAAAACAGGCTCTCCTTGTTATTTACAAATATTTCATCAATACCTTATATCTTTTGATATCTCTTTAGAAGAGTCAAAATAAAAGATAAATTAGCCAATTCTCTTGGTCATAAGCTTAAATCAACTAAAAATTAACGTCAGGAATGAAAATCGCAATTTTATGTCTACGAACACGTAGTCCTGATCTGAATATTATTGACAATTTAAAGATAATTTAATTCATCAAGTGCATCCAATAATCATCAGTATGATTCTATATGTTATGTGCAATCGACTATCATAGATGAATGGGAAAAAATCTTTAACTTTTAGTTAAATACTTCAGTGAATATATTCCTATTAAAATTTTTGAAAGTTTTAATAAAATATTTAATGCACTTGAATATCCTTTAATAATATTACATATGTAGGATTACATAAATCATTTATTATCACCAATTTAAATTTAAATTGAAAATTATTATTTGTAACTAAATTCACCACAAAAACCCAGTAATATTACAATTTTGAACCTTTTGTATATATATAATTAAGCACAGAAGTCATGTAAATGGATGTAACGATGTAAATTATAATAAGATGCACACAATTGTATTTTATCTAATTATTTTACATTAAAAATGAGCCAATAATGTTTTCGCAACATCTAATGTAGAAAAATAAGAAAAGTTGAAAACACATTCTAGAAAAGTGAGCAAACAAGAAACGAGACCTTCATTTATTTTCATTCAATATTAACGGAATAGAAAGCTCTGTCTTCTCTAAAAGCTGAGAATTCACGTTGCAAGGTCATTTAATATGCAAGTCGAAACACTAAAGAAAACTAAATTTATTCTTAATTTGCATGTTTCTTTTCTTGTATACGTTATTCAATTTACTTGAAACTATTTAAATTTGAATCATCTAATTTAAATTTGTTTATTATTTTAGAGACTAATAAAACATAATCCATGAAATTTCTATGTAATATACAAATAAACTTAATCAAATTAAAGCTAAAGTTAATGAATTGAATTAATTTTGTTTCTTTTCTAAGTTCTGTATAGATTTGTTTCATGTAACAAACGCTGTTATCAGCTGTCTGATCAACGATATGTTATGTTTGCATAGTATTTTTACCAGTGGTAAAAAGTCATAGAGAAAAATTATTTGAAATTCTATGTATTCTTTGAATTCTTAGTATCTTTGAAATTTACTATTGTTCCTTTACATTTTTTATCAACTTTAAAATTTTGAGTAATCATTTTCAAATTTCATTTTATAAATATATTTATCTAACGCAATTATTATTGATGCTTTATTACAATCTTATTGATTCTTTCCAAATACTTTTTCAGATAGTTTACATTTTATTTGTCTTTTTAGAGTGACATTAATATTTCATTGACAACATTTTTGATTTATAAAGAAATATCTTTAATGAGACTAGTATTATTAGTCTTTTTCAACGTCTTGCGACAAGAATATATTTATATTTCAACAAAATGAGTGGCAATCATGCTTTAAAAGAACTAGAGCGTTAGAGAGCATAGATAAATTTAAGTATTAGAATAATAATATTTTGAATAAAATGGTGAAAAACAATATTCTTATATTCACATGATAAAGGTTTTAGTATTTAATGCAGCTAAATACTCTCATTTTAAAAGGGCCTGTTCAGAGTTCTAATGGAGCGAGGAGAAAGTTTGAAAAAGAAGCTCCGTTATTCAAAATTATTCAAGATTGATTATGTTTAGCTTTATTTTGTTGACAGAAATAGGTAAATGTATAGTAACAAAACACAATGACTAGGCTCAATATTGCCTAGATTTAGGACTACTATCTTTGGAGTTATAAGACCACAATTAGATTGCAGTTGTTGTCGAACAATGGAACCTGGATATTGTGTTTTGTCTTTTAGCATGTATGTCTTTCAAGATGTTCTCTTCAAAGTTACTTAGTTTTCCCTTTTGCTATACATGGCTATATGGCCTACTATCTATGAAAAGACATCAAGACCCAATAAAAGTGTAATTACTTTACAACAGCATTCGACTGTTAGGTTGGTCTTTACATAGTCTAAAATAGTAAAGTGAAAAAAATACTATTATGATAACAATTATATTACATTTTAAATTAAATAAAGGACATTTTCAAAAAGAAAATGGTGATTTATATAGCTTTTTCTAATTAATATTTTTCAAAAACGAATCTTATATGTGTCTTTTATAGCATTTTGATTAAATTATAACAATTTCATTTTTAGCGTGATTTTTATTTTATAGTTTTTGCTTTTTAATTTATTGTTTTTTGTTACTAAGTGTTATTCCTATTAAATTTGCTACCATTAATTCATAAAAAGCTGAACATTGTAAGAAGCAATGTGAATTCTTTTCATGCTTTCTTTGCAGAAAGCTGACAAAAAGTTTTACATTGAGAAACATTTTTTCATTTTATGAATCATATAAAATCAGGAATAAATATAAAATATTTTAAAACATTAATTACTATCATTCAAATACTTTTTCCAATTTTCTTTGAAAGCATCCTTTGAAGTGGTAATGTTTTTCGGGACATTCCTTCATTGAAACATTAATTTTCTTTTTATAATGAAGAATGGAATACTCAGACAGAAAAATGCCCGATATATTTGGAAAGTTGCCTTTATTGGTAATTTAAAATGAAAGAATAAGTGGAGTAAACAAAATAAAATTAAATTAAATCGTTTTCAAATGTGGGTTCAATCTAAAAAATTAATAATTTCATTTCTATATATAGTTTTCAAAAAGAAATTTGGAATGATGAATCTTATTTTCTTTTACATTAATTTAAAAATAAGCATTGAGTAATTTTAACCAGTCACTATGTTCTTTTTTAAAAATTTTATTTCCTCTTATTTAGGACATGGCTTTTAGCGAAACTTAAAAATAGAACCTTTTTATGAGCATTGAGATATTTGAAAATTAATAATTAAGTCATGGAAAATAATTTAAAAATAATATAATGTCAAGTTTTTTTTATAACAAATAAAGAAAGTTATATTGATTAAATATTTTTCCAAAAAATATAATAATAATGTTCCATAAATAAACTGTGACAAAAAGTTACAAAAATAGGAAATAAAATATAAAAAATCGTAGTTATTAAAAGCGATACGTTTATTAAACATGGAAGATCATTATCCAATGTCTTAGTTTCAAAGTAAAATAAAATGCCCCAATTATAGTTTTTTTGGAGAGTGGAATATATTAGAATCCATCCTAATAATTTTTAAACAAAGCAAGGATATTTATATTTCTGATTTTAATGTACAATTACATACATGCCTGTTAGTCCATGGAAGTTTTCTAACTTTTTATTCAAACATCGCTTATTTATTTCTTATTTTCATTTAAAATTTATATAAATGATTTTTATAAATTTCTAATTCCATAAAAAATTATAATATTTGCTGGTGTTACGCTAATTATACATGATATTTAGAACACGTTTGAAATAAAAATAAGAGGCGTATACTCGTATAAATGATATAAAATCAGAAAATTGTCGATAAAATATAAAAATTTTCTTTAATTTGTGAAAGTAATTAAATACTGGTCTCAGCAATGAATTTCATAAATATAGTGTTATAATAATTGCTTTTATCAAAATATAATTTGAGTAGAAGTTTACAATATTTAAATGAAATTCTTGTGAGACTTTATAAATATTACAAAATTTTCTTTTCAACAGGAAATAAAAAAAAGTTTCCTATTGAATCTATGCATGGTATGTTTAAATTAAAAATAAATCCTATAACTTTTTAAGAATGTTATTGAAGATTGCATAAAAGGTAGTAAAAAGTAGAAGTGATTCAGGAACAAAAATGGCCAAACTTCTTTTTTTATTCATTTACATTCTTTTTTTCTTTTATACACAAGTGTTGCCAAACAAGGGCAACTAAATGTTTAAATTTCTTGAGCCTGGTATGCAGCTTCTGACAAATTTTATCTATTTTATCTTTGTTTAGATATAATTACAATTATATCATTTAATTACTATTTTTGCAGATGTTACTTATGACAGTATTGAAACGATAGTTGACATTTAATTTTTTAAACTTGTTTTGCTTTGTTTCTTATGAAATTTTAACTATCAGATAACAAATAAATTTAAAAACGTTTACTTCTCTAAAAAGTATGCAGAAAATGCAGCTTTTAACTCAAAGTACGTTTTGTAACTTTGTATGTATTTCCAGTGAAAGAGTAATCAATATTATTTGCATCAAATTTTATTACAGTACTGTACTATACTAACTCATAGAACTATTGTTAATTTAATTAATAAATATCTAATACATTTGATTTAGAAATCTTAATATTATGAATATAAATGGAATAACTTTTTCATGGATTATGCATATTGTGTATCTATATTAACATGTTTTGTTTAGCCAGAATTAGGAGTTAAGTTTTGATCAATTATTTATCAGTTGATAATTCCATTCATCATTATTTACACAAATGTGCTTATTACTGGGCTTAATTATAACAACATTAAAACTATTATACAGCTTTATTTTTTAAAATTTCATTTTTTCAATATATGTCAATATAAATCCCAATTTATATTTTAATTAAGAAAAAAAAAATCAAAAAATAATTTCTTAATTTAATTAAAAGAAATTTAATACAAATTAGCTTACTTTAAACGATATGTTACCGCTAAAGATAATATAATTGGGAATATAATAAATATGAAATTGAACTCTTGTTTTCTTTGCTCTTACTTTTAAGCAATCAGTTTTTAAAAGTGTGCTATTGAGACATCTACAATTTATTCAGATAAAACCGTCAAGGCTGACCGAAAAAAGTGAAAATGTTTATTTAACCTTTAAAGGTGCATGACTTAAGTTCGAGAACAGCTGGTAGCCACAAGGATGATCCGTAGGCGGTTATTGCATCCTTTTCTTCAATCAAGGCAATCCGGTTTACTTTAGTCAGAAGCAAGTGGGTGTAGACTCATTTAACTGTTCTGGTTTTACTTTCAGCCTCGTACAATTTGTTCTGCCAAGAGTTTAGTATTAGGGATATACATGGACAGTCTATTGTTACTATCTTTATTTTATCTTTTACGAATCCTTCTTAATTTTTTGTGACTATAAATAAGTGGAAAAAGTGACTAAGCTTATGCATTTAGTGGCTTTATACAAAAATATATCCAATTTTTCTATTTGACTTGCATTTAATTTAAGTGATATATTACTATCAAAGCTTTGTTAAGACAACGAAATTACGATTTTATTTTGAAATGAAGAAAAAAATGAAATCTTGTTACTCTTTTTACTATATTCTTTTTCCCACGATTTCCTGGTTGAAAAAAGTAGAAATATAAATAATGATTTAAATTATTTTTATTATTATATAAGAAATATAATCATTGTAATTTCATTGTCCTAACAAAGCTTTCATAGTAATTTTCCAGCTTCATATTTTATGAATATGAAATCTAAGTGATGAATTACTGTAAGTATACGTAATCAAGAAAGTGAAATAACGATTTTATGTTAAAATAATTTAACAGAAGCATAGTCGGTTAGGACCAATTTTGATATTTTTTCTTTTATGATTTTCTGCTTGATTTCCTGGTTATAAATAAATAGAAAATGTAAGACAGAGTATTCACCTGATTGGATTTCATTCAAGTACAATATAGGATTTCATATTTTATGAGTGCTTAATCTCTAAGCAATGAATTGTTATGATGTTCAGTCAATGAAAGTATCCCCATTTTGTGCCGAAAGGAATTAATAGAAGCAATTACGGTTATACACTTTAATAATAATTAACCATAAATAATTTGAATATTACCAAAAATATCTTATAAATTTCGAAAATAAAACACTTCAATACACCCATCATTCAAATGTAATTTTAAATATGTAATTTATTCTTCAAAAATAAAAAATAATTCCTGAAAATTACCTAATTACATCTTTATTAATATAAATGAATCCTATACATCTGAAATATAAAATTCGATAAAAGGAAAGAACTGAAGTACCATTTTTAACACTTGGTATTTTTAATAATTTGATTTTTTATTATATTGGTGCTTAATTTAATTGATCAATGAATGCAATTTTTAGAAAGAAGTAAATAATATTATTGGCTTAACACATCTTGTCTAGGCATTGTTTCATTCAAAATAATATGTGAAAGTTAACACAGTTATTATTTAAAGATAGTACGTGAAAGTTTGTTAAAAGGTTAATTTTAATTCTGATGTTTCAACTTAAACATGATTAAGAGAAGCTGTATCTTTTAAGCATGACATGGCTGTTGAACAAAACTTTTAATATGACGAGCCAACTTTAAATAACTTGAAAAATAAAGTTTTTTCCAATATAAAAATGACACAAAAAATGAATTATTTATTAGAGTATATGAAAATAATTATTTTCTGAAACCACTTTGAAAATACAATTCCAATATATTTAAAAATAATTAGAAAGAGGAAGGTAAGATCTAGTGAAATCTTTCTGGAAGAATAGAGTAAATAAATAAAAACATATGAAATACAACATTTTGTAAAAGATTAGCTGATATAAAACAAGAAAAAAGATTTTTGGTAGATTTATAAAATCATTTTGTCTTGATTTTAACAATGCATGTTTGATTTAAAAAAATACTGTATTTATATATAAATCAATATTATAAAATATATAAAAAACCATTTCTTGAAACACAGTTTTTTTGCTACCACAAAAACAATTTTATGCATAAAAACAAGAAGTTTTCCATTGGCATCATTCCACCACTTTCGTTTATTTTGAATTTTGAAATTTCCAGATAATTAGAAAAATAATTTTGCCAGTGTTTGAGATTATTTTAGCAATACGTAGAATATATGATTATGTTGAAATTTTTTTAACGACTTATACAGTTAAAATAAAATAACAACAATAAGATAGAAGTAGAGCAATAAATAGGGAAAGATTATGTCTGGTAGAGAAGTGGATAAAAGGGAAAACTGGTTGAAGAAGGAGAAAAATAATGTGTGTTGAAAAATGAGAAGAATAATAATAAGTTCGAGGCAGTATGTACCTTAGAGAGAGAAAAAATAAGATGAACGTGTAGTAAAGGAAAAAACAAAAGTAATTATGAAGAAATGAAAAAATAAATGAGAATAGGTGAGAATTTCAGAAAATATAATCTCTATTAAAATTAGATAATAACCATAACTTAAAAACATTCAGTATTTATGAAGTGAGCAAATTTTGAGTAACTTGCTTTTGAAATTAGCTAGATATTTGCAGCTCTTTAAGACATTTATGACCGGAAATTAAGAAAATTATCATGAGTTTTATTCATTGTTTTTTTTATTGCATTTCATTTCAACAAGAAGTATAATATAAATTTTTTTCAAAAAATTAAAAATGCAACATGATAAAAATCAGTCATCTAATTTATTTTTGCTCGAAGATGCTTATGACTTTATACCATTTTCGGCAAATTCAACCAAACAATAAATTATTAAAACTGAAAATATCTAAAAAAAGCAAAAAAAGAAATAGCTTCACATTCTTTTTCTTTATCATGATTATATTTACCATATTGAAATACAATTTTCTGTGAATAATATTATGCCTTATAAAGCCGATGATACTTCTTTAGAAAAATCCATGATTTTGTAATAGTTCCATGTTCCATAAATGGAATTCAGTTTTGAAGTCTGAAACTACTACTTTTTTGTATCTCTTCATTACTATTCATCTAGTTTACTCCTTCTGAAAAGTAGTAAATAAATGATATACCAGATTATGTATTTGCTTTGCTAATGAGTTTGAAAAAATATGCTTTTTTTATCATTTCACGAGAACTGAAGCGTTGGTAGAATTTCAAATGCGGGGCTTAAAAGGCATCAGGGGAAGCCAGTCTTCGTCGGTAATCTTCGCACGGATCTCATGGGAAGATTTGGATGGTATTTTCCCACACCCCACACACCTCTGTAACTTTCATAACGGTCCATTTCTTCCTCCAGTGTTGGAGTTAGCAGACTGTGAAAGATGCGAATCACGTCTCCTTACCAAAGATGGCCATTTGCAGCTTCGATCTCCACCATGTCCCATATTTGATTTATCAGTTTGAGTTGTCTTTTACAATTGCATCACGTCTAACTTTCATGTAAATGGGTCATTATTTGCCATAAATCATGTAACGTTTCCTTGCCTCCTCAAAGTGCTTGTAATATTGCAAAATTGAGTGGAAAATTCATTAATTTTGAAGATTCGACAATCAACTTCAAATTATTTATATACTTTAAGAACTGTAGAATTTTAAGATTTTTAGGACTTTTCGATGTTGATTAAAACTATTAAATATTTGCTACAACTAAGATTCTTGCAAAGATCCGATAAATTCTTTTTTAATTCCATGTATTTTTCATCTGCAGTAACATTTATCTCTGAGAAAAAGTCATTGGATTATTTTATTCTTATAAACTTGACATCAAAATTAGTGTTAAGATGATATTTCGAATTGCTATTGAAGTCATAAAGTAACAGCATTTATTGTTAAGCCAATGAGAATTTTGAAAATAAAATTCTATATGATAGTTTATAATTAAATTTTCAAAATCAGATTTTACTAAAAGTTGAATAGAGTAAATACACACTCACAAGTTGAATTAAGAATACAATTTTTTTTCCAAATTTTTGACTTGTGTATCTTAGTTTTACTAGAAAATACATTAACTTTTAAGTGATAAGTTTGTAAGTGATTTGTGAAAGCTTTCAAATATACTGTATCAATTAATTACAGAAATTTACTGAAATAGTTTAAAAATGGAAATTTCAAATGAATTAGCTTAAGAATTTATCAAATTCATAAAATATCGAATTATATTATATAAAAATTACATTTCATATATTAAACTATTCATATATCTTATAATCATTTTAGCTTATAAAATAAATGCTCTTCTTTATATTTGAAGAAAATGATATTCTTTCAGAAAATTGTTTTAATTGTATAATACAAACTGCTTACACATATATACTAAGTTTTAATAAATAATTAATTAAATTATTTAAGATAACATTTAGATTCAATTAATTTAATTACGTTTAAGGAATATGTAAAACGAATCAATAAGGAGCATGTGTTTTACAAAATGCTTAATATTATACTTTAGAATATTTGAAAAGTCTGTAATGTATACTTTTCTGATAATAGTATGAGTTTTTTTTTCTGGATTTCTTTTAACTGTAAAAATGATAAATTACAAATATGTTTTGAAAGAAGACATGATATTTAATTAAAGGAAATGTTAATTTAATAATATCATATATTTTGAATTAAAGTGTTAAATTAGTTAGAAATATTGATGTCATTTATTTTATGTTTAATCAAATTTTTATTTACAACAGTAAAAATGTTTTGATAAAATTCGTATTTTCAGTATGTGGTCTTATCATTTTGTGGATAATGAAGTTGATCACATTATATCACTAAAATGTTTGACTACTCTTACTTTATTAATTTATTTTGAAATGTTGAATACTCTTATTTTATTAATTTCAAAATTGGATATTTATATTTAGAAACATATATTTCCTAAATAGTGCAATAATCATTGAGTCTAACACATATATCAGAAACGTTACAAATTAATAATATCACTTTAATCGAAGAAATAAAAACTTTTATTTTTATTTTCTATTTTTCAGAAATTATTCTTAATTAAATAATTTATAAGTTGAAACAACTTTCTAGAGAGCTTTTCTGAGAAAATAAATCTCTTATCTAAGTAGAAATACTTTTTATAATATATAAAAAATATTTCTGCCAACACATATTGTCAAAAACAAATATTTTATTTAGAAAATTTTATTTTTTATGATACATGTAGGTAGGAATAGTTTTTATATATTATGCCTTTAGAAGGGATGTATTTTTAAAGAGCCATTACTGGGAGTTTCGAGCTTTCATGGAAGTCAGTAGGAATATTATTTGATATTGCATATGTCCTACTATTTGTTAAAGCGAGCATCAATTACTTTGAATCGTAAGCTCAAAACTAGTAATTGAAATATTTTACAGTACTTGTACTAAATACAATTAGAATAAATGCAAATAACAAAATTATCTCTAGCAGATAAATATATTATGCTGGAAATAACGAGCAATTAGATTTTGGAGAAATGTAGAGGAATTAAATGTTAGAAAACAGTACACAGAGTAAACAATTCTTCTGCCCATTATAGTATGCCTCGTCATCGAGTCATATAAATTTTCGATGTCATATACAGCACAGCTGGATACAAATTCAACACGACACCATAGTTCATTAACCATAGGGGTTGGCGTATGGAGATGTGTTAGACGTTTGTGAGCCATCAAACAGACATTTTCTGTTTGAAAGGGATCTAGATAATATGCTGAGAATGCTAAGTGCCAGAAATATCAATATCGGCAAACTGCGGTCGTGTGTTTTCTTACTGTAATTCAAGGATTAATTAAAGAATAGATACGCAAATTTTAAAAGAACAGAATTGATGTCAGATGTCATCAATGTAAACAAGACATGGTAAATATTGAATAGATATATGTAAATAATGGCATACCATTATTCGAGATGACAGACAGTATGAGTGTGTCTGTAAAATGCGGTTTCTATGACAACGGAAAGCACCGATGCAATCAGTATGAAGTTCCATCGGTGTATTTTGTTATCATAGGAACCCAGATTCATCTTAAAAACAAAACACCACACTATTTCTACTTTCAAGTTTATCATTGATTAAAATATTGAAAATTCATTCATTTAAGCTGCATCGTCAAGAATAGTCAAAGTCACTATGATAACAAGTGATCACTGAGATGACTTTTAATTTTGCTGAAATCATCGTTTAACCATTTTTGCCGACATTTGTTATTTTGCAAGTAACCTCATATCTTGACTCAAAAGTTGTGATGAGCATGTATGATCAATTAAGGTCATTCAGATATCATGTCTATGTATTGATAATGAATCTCTGATATCTAGTATGGTATTTTATATGACTATAAAAACCAACAGATTCCATATTTTGCAGATTTCAATCATTGTAGGTAACAACTAGATGTCTATCAAAGTGTGAAAAGTAAACATATTATTTTATGTCATATGAGATAGTATAACAATTTCTTATCTGGCAGCAATCCACAAATACAATTTATAAATGAAAAATCTGCCATTCAACTTATTCATTTAAATACATTTAAAGTTAACACCAAGAGTTCAAAACAACGGATATTTTTATAAATGCTTTTTAAAGAATTCATTGCCGTCCAACATGTCTAGTGGTTAGCGTACCTGACTACAGATGGGTGGGACCTGGGTTCGAATCCTGGCTCGGGCATGGATGTACTTTATCTATCTCTCTCTCTCTTTCTTGTCTTTGTCCTTTCTTTGTGTGTGAATGGTTGCCTACCCTATAAACGGGTACTTATGGCATGTGTGTACTGAGGAAGTTGGACTCCACACCAAATATGGTTCAGTTGGAAAAGTGGAGCAGCGCACCCCATATTGCCAGCCTGGCTGGCACATGACAACAACAACAACAAAGAATTCATTTCTAGAATTTTATTTCAGTCATGTAAATATTACGTGTGAAACGTATTGTCTGCTCCATCTACTTGTTTTAGTTTCTGGCAGTGCAAAATCGGATATAATGTTTTCTTGTCTCATTAAACTAAGTTATAGTTGCAGATTAATAGTATAATATTTTAACTACAACTTAAGATAGAAATGTAAAGTGTTGATAAAAAATAGTGAATATCTTGGGGCGTTGAGATCCTTGGTAAAATTAATAATAATATAATCACAGTTTGCTCGATAAAAATTTATACAGGTTATATAATCCATACATATATAATTATTATTTAATTTTTATTATTAAAAGCATGATAAGATTTGAAGATATTCGCTTAATGCTAGTAAAAATCGAAAATCAGTATAAAGGAAACTGAATATTGCAGATGCCAATTTCTCAAGCATTACTAGAAAAAATCATGGAAATGAAATTCTGTGAACTTGATGTGAAAGCAAATTTTTTTTCACAGTCATATAATGCTAGGGTTAGTATAGTAAAAGAAAAGAAATGATCATATACATCGCAATTGCAATCCATCTACATATTTTAGATGAGTATGTCGTTATTAAATTAAACCTTCATTTTTATATATAAAATAAATAAGTGCGTTATCTTATATTCCATGTCAAATATAAAGCTTTTTCTCCTGACAACTATTAATCTAAAATTACTTTTAGTTAGGCATTTAATTCAATTATTGTATAAACGGGAAAAATAGCGCATATACAATAAAGTACGCCAAAAAATTGGATATTTTTATCAGAATTCTATTTCGTAACAGTTGTAGTTGCCAATATTTGCCTACATTAAGAGCAAGAAATTAGTAAATTTTATTATTGTCAAATAGAGAGGTCAATATATGAATTATATCTCCTTTTTTTTCTCATAAATATCATATGAGTATTTGACATGCATAAGTTCTAACAGCCTTATTTGTCTTTGTGTGGATTACAAGATGTGTTGTTGTTACTTATGACACTTTGCGAAGCCATGCCCGGTCGCGTCAAGGATTGGGTGAATGAAGTCAGAAAGAACGTCTTCCGTTTTTGAAGAGAGCACCCTCATATGAAGGTGGAAGTACGACCTTTGCTCATAGATGGCAGCACCCCATCTAGGTATTCCAATTTATAGATTGAAGCCAGGGAAGACCCATAGTCTGGCTCCAATCCTCCGGAGGTATTAATTTGGAATGGCAACAGGGAGGACATTGCGACCCAATCTATTTTACGTTACGCGTCCTAGTCTCCATTAGTAAACGTGACTTATCTACGACTAAGCCGGAATTCGAACTCACTACCTTACGGTAACGAGAACGACGCCTTAATCAATCAAGCCACAGCGGCCCTTTATACATTCAGTACAATTCCTTCTGGTCTCGGAAGCAACACCTTTCTTAACTAATCTGATGTTTTCACTTGACTTTTATTAAAAAAAATATCGTTATTTCGTGTATTTTAAAAATGTATAGGAAAAGTTTTTCAAATTTTTTTAAGGTTATTTGTGTGGTAAAGAAGTTTTTGTTTTAGTATATATTGTAATAACTAATTAACTAAGTTAATAAAGAAAATTTTGATTTTGTTGCATAATTTCACAATTTTTTTAATGGTTTATGTTTTTATTAACACTAAACCAGTAAAATAAGGAAAAAAAAATTAATTAACCTTTTATGCAAGAAATTGTTCATAACTTTAACTTCGTGCTAGGGAAGCTCAATTTATTTACTTTTCCCAACCTACTCATCCGTAAGTCAATGTGAAATCCAGTTTCCAGAAAAATTTATATCAGAAGCGAATGACGAATCATAAAATCGTTGATCCCAGCTATTCTGTGAATCGTTAAGGAATTTAAAAGGAAATAAATGTTTCAAACTAGAAGGAAATAAAAAATGGGAAGGAAACTTCCGTTAGAGTCATGCTCAGCAAAATTTTAGCTGCGTAAGGATTTATTATATTTTATTCCTAACAATATCCTTCAATTTAACACTGATCATCTTGATAGGCTGTTCTTTTCTTCGGACGTCCCGTTAAAATGAAATTGTTCAAAAGAACTCACTCTAGTTTATGTTAGAATTAGTTTGGCGATGGTGTGTTTTTGACGGTTGCGTTGGTGGAACAAAGAAGAAAATTTACGAAATAGTACCCCCAGGGTTCCGAAGAATTCTTTTCATTTTCAAAATATATCACTGAAATTTAATCTCTTTCATGAAATTAGCTGTAGGTATTTTCTATTTTCAGTACAATGATTGAATTTATATTTTGAAAGGAGTTGAAAGTAAATCTCGCTGAATAAAATTATGAATTCTTTAAATCCATAAACTATTCTAAATAAGGAAAACGACTTTTTCGCCAAGATAATTGATTTTATTTGAGTTATTTTAAAATTTGATATTGAATTACATTACTTTAAACTGATTTTATTTTATTTTTATGTGTAAGTGATTATTTTAATGTTAATGTCTGTGAATTTCCAAATTTTAACTATTGATGAAAGAATATAGGTTAATTCAAAAGTTTTTTTGTATGTTATAAGATCTAAATTTTAAATTGTTGCCTTAAATATATAATACATATTTTTCGACTATTTTTCAAATAGTTAGTATAACTTATTTTATTTTTGGTTATATATTTATCTCCAAAAAAATAGTTAGTATAACTTAGTTAGTATAACTTATTTTATTTTTGGTTATATATTTATCTCTTTCGATCGAAGCCTTTTCACACAGTAAAATATATCGCCAAATTTAAGTTTTAAATTGTTTCTTAGTTTATTCCACGTGTGAATTTTCTTTAAATTCCAAGAGATAGATTAAATGTCATGCATCGAATTTAGAAGAAATAATCAAATATCCATTTTTAGTATTTCTTAGGCTATTCTAATTACATGATCTTATTTTTGTTAAAATGAAAGATTTTTAACAGGGCTTCTTGATTTTCTAATTTCATTACATTGCTATTGGACAGCTTTAACTTTTAAACTTTCACTAAAATTTCTCATTATACTAAGCTTTTATTTAAACTCTAAGTCTTTCTTATTTTTAAGAACACTGAAATTTTTTATGACAGCTTTTGAATTTCTATATCATTTTAAATTTATAAATAATTTAAGTTTGAAAAATTCGTTTTTACAAAATATGAGTTTTCTTTTGTGAAATGTAACATAGAGGTCTAATTAACAATTTTTCTAGAAATATTTTCAAAATTTTAAAACATTTTAGGTGAATAATTAGATTAATTTTTTTTAATTTCGCGATATTCGTCTTTCTCTCCCTTCGGTCCCAAAAGTTAAAAATTTTATTAATATTCATTGTTTGATTCCCTCAAACCATTTAGTTGATAGTTTTAAGGTTTTCTGTTATACATTTAAATTTAGTAGCTGGAGTCTATAAAAATGCATAAATGAGTGAACTAAAATAATATATTAAATTAAGTACTTGCAAATTAAAAAAAAAATGTTTACTATAAAAATGAAAATCTTTCTGTAAAACTTCGCCTATATAGGCGTATATATATATTCTTTAAATAATAGAGGGTTACACGGGATTGAAATCGGGTATGCTTTTCATAATTTCAGGAGAAATCATTTGAAAGTCATCAAATTCAGAAATAAGGGATAACATTTTGTACATAAACCATGGAAAGCATAGCTGCACAAAAATGAATATAGTACATACATTATGGAATCAAAAGAAAAAGGGTTTATTATACTAGTCCAAAGGGAATAACAACAAGCAGATGTTCCTTAATATGGAACATGCCATCCTCTTATTGCAATGAATACTTCGCACTGTCTCCCTATACTCAATAACAGTCCGTATTCATATTCAATAGTTCCTGTGGTAAAAACTCCCATTCCTCAATCAGCATCTGTTCCAGTGGTTAGGTGTTCCCCAGAGAATGTAATAGTGCCAAACGGCTTTTCTCCAAAAAATCTATTACACAATGTATTGGATAAGGAGAGAATACTGGCCATTCAATTCAAGAAATATCTTCTTTTTACAGTAGCTGTTGAACAGCAAGAGCCCGGTGTGGCCCTATATTGTCATTGATGAAAACGAAGTCTGCTCCAATGGCATCACGGAACAGATTTACACAGGGAAGGATTACCTTATTGCAAAATGGTTACAGAATCTCTGTGAAGAACTTGATGTTCAGTACAACCATTTAGCATAATGCCTACCCAGATCTAGAACCACAATAACAGTTTCTTTTTTATGGTTAAGTGTTCCTCGGTTTAATGAAAGCGCGAACTTTATAAAGGATACAATTCCTTGATGACATATCACGTTCTTGTACTTTTTACACTTATCAATTTTCAAAGGGGTGCAATATAAATGGCGAACCTTTGTGGAAGCGTATAAACTTAATACATCACGGCACTTGTCGCTTCATTGCTGTACACAGTTTCTGATCAATGACCCTTGCTTACTGATTCCGGGCTTCTTTCAATTGCATGATTATATATACGTCATCCACAGCGTATGTTTTCTAAAGGCAGTCTTCACCAATATTTCTAACACCTCTTTGCTGTTTCAATGATTTGAAAGGTGTTCTAAGGGCAAGAAACGATATTTTTGTTGATTCAGAATTTTGCGGATAAACTTGTCACACTATGCTACTTTCACAACTTTCCATCATTCTGCTAATTCAGGTAATTTCTTCTAGCTATATTTCGCATAACAACTCACTTGCAGTGAATGTCTTTAAATGCGTCTCGGTCTCTCACATTGTCTTACGAACTACCGCATATACTGATGTCACTATTGTAAAGTTTTGTTTTTGACATTTTCATACGCATGACTTTACTAATTAAATGCGTGTTTATTGTACTGATACCAAGAACAACTTTTTAGCATTTTCATGGCTATCTATTTAAAATTTAGATTGGATCCTAGCAGAGGTTACACCCTTGGCGAAAATAGTTTTGATAGGCGATAAATTTCTCCAGTCTTCGTAATCCCACTTTGATACACTAAATATGGTCAACCTAACTATTTCTGGAATTCTTATTTCACCGTTTTGACTTGGGGCTGTTTTTCAGTTTGTCAACAAGGGTGTGGGCTGTCTTAGGATTTCACCAAAATATACATTGCTGCTTATGTTTTCCCTACCAGTCTATTTTATAAGAAATACAGCATTTTTTAATATAACCAAGTCTTTATATTATTTTCTGCGAAAAGCAAAAACATTGAAAATGAATTTTTAAAAGAAAAAAAAAAAAAAAAAAAAAAAAGGGAAAGTTCTTGTTCCGAAAAATATTAAAATTGAAAATGACTCTCTATATTAAATGGTATTTATTTGCCATAGCGTATTTGTATCATATGCATAAAACTTTTCTGAGTTTCATATAACAAAATAAGTAAATATTTTCAACAGAGAGCTTTTTGTTAACTTTTTTGAATTTTGAAATACTCAAAAGGATTTTATTTTACTCTAAGAGATAGATACAAATATCATAACTTAAAAGCATTCATAAGCAAAGTTCTTATGTTTTTAAAACTTTAAAACCCTCTTAGGAATCATTGCTTTTATGCTTCTAAGAATATATATCACACCTCAATGATTTTTCATCTTTATCACGAATATTTCAAACAAATATTTTAGTTTCATTCCACATTGAAGATATATATATATATATATATATATATATATATATATATATATATATA
>JAPDSC010035062.1:0-16785 GCA_026290005.1 Latrodectus geometricus | reverse complement strand
AAAGAATAAGAAAAGAATTCGACTAGTTATATGACTTTATATAGACCAAAAGTCAAAAGATTGGAATGAAAATGAATTATATAAGTTCAAAAATCGTTTGATGGGGAAAAAAAAGCGAAGGTAGTGATGCTGCGAAAAAAATTCGAACAATGGTTGAATTAGGGTTCCACTAAAGCCATCATTCACCTCCTACGCCTGACAACTGGACTATTTACTTCCGCCTCAAATGATCTCGTTCAAGGTCCCCGTACGACTGAGGGGTGTTATGCGGCACTTCCAACATTTTTTTGTTTGTTTATTTCTTTTCATGGCTTTTAACGGTCTGAGTTCTTTTAGCGGAAATTAAAAATTTTTGCCTCCGTGGTTTAGTCGTGTAAGATTTCGGAAGAATTCTTCCCGGTTCGGATTTAGTTCTATGAAGAATCTTCGAGTTTAAGATAATTGAAGTATAGATAGCTTTCAAAATAAATATTTATGTCAGGAAACTTTACTCCCGTGACGTTAAAAAAATAATAACAAGCATTCTATCATAGGATGATAAAAAATATAAATGAACAGCCTCAAAAGCAACGATAAACAACTTTTTTTTTCGAAATAATGAATTTTATACTGAGTTGAAGCATTTTCGTTTCAAAATATGCTCTGAAATTGTTTATATTTTGAACTTCAGAAATTTATTCTGCTTGCAAAGTAAATTGTTTTCATAAAGTATACTATATGTAAAAATTACAAAAATGAAAATTTTTTATTCGAAATACTTTTTAGATGACATTTTACTGCTTTGTTATGAAATAGAAGCTTTACAATTTTAAATATTTAAAACCAATTTTCATAGAGTGGAATGAATAGCAAATTTATTGGATTCGAATAACTTAAGAATCCAAAAATCTCTAATAATTTGAATTGCTATAAATAAAATAAGTAAAATGTGTGACAAAACATTTTTTTTTTTGCAAGAAATTAATCTTTTTCTTATTATGGAAAAAATAACTTTGTCGAGGAAATATTTACTTAATTGAAATAAAATTTACAAAAATAAAAAGGTATATAATACAAGAATGTTTTCCTAAAATCAATTTAAAAGTCATTTAGAAAGAATGAAGTCTAAATAGTAAATAATACTACATATTAGCAAATAATATTATATAATAATTGTAGAAGGCGAATTGTAGTGATTATATTTGAACTGCATTGCTTTTATTCTATGTTTATTTTTAAGAATTCAAATTATTTTCTATTATTTTCTAATACAAATACATTTAGTAGTTCAACAAGAGATTTCGAGTGTTTTGACATAGATATTTTATTATAATCGACAAATCGATAAGATATTATTCTTGATTTTTGTGAATCAATTATTTGTGAAATTTTGAAGTTTCATAAAAATTTAAGCATGTATTAATGAAGTAAAATGCTAGTATAATAATATTTTGTTAATTATATTTTACTCTCATTACTTTAGACATTTTCCTAAGGAAATATGTTTGAACAAGGTCATTATTTTTCCTTTGAATCAAAATGAAAGCTTTCTTTACTTGTAATCAAATACATAACTCAAGATCTGAAATACAAACTCTGATGAAGGAAGTGATTTCAAAGATGAGGTTGGTGAAAGATATAAAGTTCCTTTAACTATTGTGAGCGGTAATCATAAACTGAAAAATGTCATGTATTTTAATAAAAGTAAACAAGCCTCCTCAACATTAAAGTATGATTGATTATAAATCAATATTTTCATGTATAGAAAGAATATTCACAAATAAAGCAACTATATTGCGCTTTTACATTTTTTTGTGGATATTTAAATTTAAACAATAAAAATTTATTTTAGTTATTTTAAATAATACCTAGACTGAAACGAATTTTGTATATATTATTAAAATAATATTTAAAGCTGGACATTTGATATTCTATACATGATTAAATTAAATTTAAGATAAATATGAAATTAATAAAGAATAATTTAAAAGTAAAGCTAATATAAAGTAAAAATTTGTTATAGAAACATATAGAAGTTTGAGTTATAAGAAGCTAAGAAATTATATAAATGACAAATGAAGTTATTTTTTGAATAAAATTGATTGCTATTTATATGAAATAAAATTCCTATTTTTAATAGAAAATTAACAGAATTATGTTTTATTAATCATTTTTATGTTAAATATTTCAAAAGAAAATGATATATCTTATTAGTTTACTAGTAAAACAATCTCGGAAAATAAAAAGATAGTCTACACTATTTAAATTCCATAAAAATGGAAGGTGATAATATTTGGAATAAGCATTTTGTAGCTAACTAAAGCAAAAATATAAAATATGATTAAATATAATACCATAATTTGACGCTTTCATAACTTTCCTTAGAAATTATCTCTTTCAGAGGATAAACATTTTAGGTAAAGAGTCCTTGCTTATATAATAATATGGCATAAAAAGTTTTTGAAATATTATGAAAGATGATAAAAACATTTTTTTTTAGCTTTCATAAAATTTGCAGTTTAATTTAATTAAAGTTGTTTACAAAGAATCATTTTAGTGTATTAAAGAGTTGTTTAATAATTTGCAAAACAATTTACATGCCAGTGAATCCTCACGAGATTATAGTTAATTAAATTTAGAATTTGACGTAAAAGGTAATTCTTAAGCAAAGCTTATATATGTTAAAATGTTTATAAATTGTTTATATCAATTAAAAAAGTGATTTATGTCAGAGAAATGTTATATTCAAAAGTAAAAAAAAATATTGAAATCTTTAAAATAATATTTGGGGCAAAGTCTTTTATTAACACTGTTCCCTTAAAACTCATTATTAAAAACTCATTGAATATTTTATCTTTAATTGAGATATCAGAAGTCAGTCTTCGATAAAAATTCAAGAAATGCCAATCATTTATTTTATTTTGTGAATCTATCAAAAGTTTCCAATAGTCACTTTCTCTTGAAACTCTTTGACAAATATTTGTGGAAGATTTCTTTTCAAATTTATTCTTCACTCATTCCTAGATGAGATCACAGATAATGAAAAAATACGTAAACTTATTTAATTTTATAAAATTTTATTAAAATAAATAGTTTTGTTTCATCCCAAAATTAAAAAAACAGAATTTAAATTCATATCGATTAAAACTTTCAATTATTATTCCTAATAAAGCAATTCATTGTAGTTGAATATTTGATTATAATCTGTCAAAATATTTTTTCTAATCAATTTTATTACAAATACCTTATTAAAAAACTACAATTGAATGTAGCAAAATTACAAGCAAATGGTTGCATGTTATATTTTTCTTCCTTATTTTGACAACCAGAAAATTTAATTAAATGTTAAGTTTAAAATTTAAGAAAGTGAAATGTGTGTGTGTGTAATCTTTTACTGGATAATTATTGTTTATTTAAAAGTAATCCAAGAAATTAAATAAAAGTATATATTTTCATAAAACTCAGCATTGTACAAATCTAAATTATATTAAATGGCAAGTTACAAATTAGTTTAATTTAGATTAACAATTTAGTAAGAAGAACCGTGATTGAAACGTAATCTAAATCCTTTGTTGCCCGTGGTTCTTAAAATAATCTGCTTACGAATTTCTTACGGATTTGAAATTTTTAAATTGAAGCCCAAATACATATTTTACGAACCTTCGAAAACAATATCTTAGCTCCGTTTCACCTACGGTTCTTTTTACCATATTATGTATATATAATATGGTAGAAGACTTTTGATATTTTTCGAAATAACTTTTACCTTAAAATACTTAATAAATGCTTTTTATAAAATAAATTTATTAAATAAAAATTTTATTAAATACGAAAAAATTGTACATAGGCTTAGGTAATCTTAAGTTGAGTCTTGATTTTTGAAACTGCAGTTTTCACAAATGGAATTTTTTTTGACAATATTTAATTTTAAATTCAATTGCATTTATTTTTATATAGGCTATTAATTTAATTTTAAATCCTTAATATATGTAGGACTAATCAGCAAAAAAAAAAAAAAAAAAAAAAAAAAAAAAAAAAAAAAAAAAAAAAAACTGAAGTTTTATTAACTAATACCATGGGCGAGTTTCAATAATAAAATTGACATAAAATAGAATGTACTGTAGCGTAGCGTATAGGCAAGGCAAATTATGACAATTTTAATTTAAATTAATTAAATTTATTAATGAGAACAATTTTAATATATACATAATTTTTAACATAACTTTAAAAAATAAACTTAACTGTATAATAGGCGGACACCGCCACAAACACACCTCTAGTGTGCTGTCTCTCTGAGAACTATTCTAAAATAAAAAAATAAACAGAAACTTAATCGGGAGGGGAAGAGGAGGGCGGCAATGTTGGCGCGCATGCGCTAATCTAATCTCTGACTTGACTCATTACAACTCGCCGGCAGTAAAAGTCTTACAATACCCAAACAAATATAATGATTAATTACAAAAAACATTATAATCTTAACCATAACATAAAAAAACATTTATTCCTTCCATTTTATTATAATATTTTAAAAATTATTTTGGAAGTCTTAATAAGAGACAATATAATGGAAAGAAATATTTAAAAAAATAATAATAACGAAAAATTTTCTATTTAGAAATTCTACTAAGGACATCAGCATTCTTATGTAAAACTCCTTTACGATGGATTATTACAAAATTAAAGGGCTGTAGTGCTAATGCCCAACGTATTAACCTAGGGTTTGAACTAGCATTGGAATTTAACCAAATTAATGGGTTATGATCAGTCTCAATTTTAAATTTTTGACCGTCTAAGTAGCATTGTAACTTTTTTACTGCCCAGACGATTGCAGCACATTCCTTCTCCGTGGTACAGAATTTCTTTTCCGTTTCTGTAAATTTCCTACTAAGATATAAGATAGAATGTTCTTTTCCATCTTCATCCAATTGAGAAAATACTACACCTACTCCTTCATTTGATGCATCAGTTTGCAATATAAATTCCTTTTCATAGTCAGGACTGTATAACACTGGTTTATCACTTAGTTTATTTTTCAGTTCTTTAAAAGCCGTTTCACACTCCTCTGACCACACAATATTTTCTTTCCTCGACTTTCCTTTTAATTTATCTGTCAAGGGAGCTGCAATAATTGAATAATTAGGATTATATCTACGATAATAACCTGACAAACCTAGAAAAGCACGAATTTCAGTTTTAGTTGTCGGAACTGGAAAATTTTTTATGGCATCAATTTTTAATTCTGATGGAGTTCTTTTACCTTGGCCAACCATATGGCCCAAATATTTGACATATTTTTGAGCAAAGACACATTTAGAAGGTTTGATCTTTAATTTTGCTCTTTCAATTCTCCGAAAAACTTCATCTAAATGTTTTAGGTGTGATTCCCAAGTATTAGAAAAGATGGCAATATCATCTAAATATGGAATCGCAAAGGATTCCGTTCCTTGTAACAGTTCTGTTATCATTTTACAGAAAAAATATGGTGCATTCTTTAAACCAAATGGCATTCTGAGAAGTCTGTAACAACCAAAATTTGTTACAAAAGTCGCTAATTGTTGAGCTTTCTGACTAAGGGGTATCTGCCAATAGCCTTTTGCTAAATCAATGATGGTAATAAATTTAGCATTTGAAACAATTTCAACCCTTTCCTCAATATTGGGAAGCGGAAAATATTCCGTTTTTGTAATTTTATTTAATTTTCTGTAATCAATGCAAGGTCTTGGTTCTCTCCCCGGCACTTCTACCAATATCATAAGTGATGTGTAATCTGACATTCCTGCTTCAATAATTTTATTAGCTAACATTTTATTTATTTCCGTTTTTAAAATTTCATTCTGTCGAGGTGACATTCTATATGGTCTAGCACGCACTGGTTTATTTGAAATTAGTTCAATATCGTGCTCTACAATATTTGTTAATCCAGGTTCATTAGAAAATATGTCACAATATTTACATAGCAGTTCACTTAAATATCGAATCTGTTCTTTATTTAATCTCTTTTCTAATTTATTATTTTGAATTAATTCAGAACAGTTAAAAACATTTGGATTGTTTTCAATAAAAGGAAATTCTATTTCTAAATCTGGAGGATCTTTCATCTCGTCTAATTCAACAAGATTTATAACATTAGACCTACTGTAATAGGGCTTTAATAGATTCACATGATAAATTTGAGATTTCTCTTTCTTATTAGGTAAGGAAACAATATAGTTTGTGTCTGACATTTTTGATTCAATTGTTCCTGGGCCGTGCCATTGAACAGCTAATTTATTTGCAGGCGAAGGAGCCAACACAAGGACTTGGCTTCCTTCTTTAAATTCTCTTTTAATACGATTCCTATCATAGTAAGTTTTTCGCTTTTCTTGACACTCTTCCATTTTTTCTACGGCTAGACTCTGACACCGTTTTAATCTATTAATAAGATTTAAAACATATTCAAAAACAGAATTTTGCTCTTCTTCAGGCTGTAACCAATGTTCATAGAGTAAGGTGATTGGTGTTCTTAAATTTTTTCCATAAACTAATTCTGCCGGGCTAAATCCGGTTGACTCGTGAGTTATAGTTCGTAAAGCAAACAAAGCTGCATGAATATGTGGTTCCCAATCTGGGGAGTTTTCCAAACATAATACTAAGTATTCGTTTTATAGTTCTATGAAATCGTTCAACTGGATTACTTTGTGGATGATACACTGAATTATGTATTATTTTTATTCCAAACCTCTCTAGAAATTCTGTAGTTAAAGCACTCATAAACGAAGTTCCTTGATCATGTTGGATCTCTTTTGGAAACCCCATTCGGCTAAACATTTGAAGTAATGCATCAACAATTGATGTGGATGATATATCTTCTAAGGCAACAGCATCTGGATATTTGGATGCAAGACACATATCAGTAAGAATATATTTTTTTCCAGAAGGTGTGACTGGTAAAGGACCTACCGCATCTATATTTATCTTTCTAAAAACCTCAGATATAATTGGTACTACTCTCATTGGATCTTTCTTTTTCTCCCCAGCTTTTCCACCTCTTTGACAAGGATCACAGGATTTAACAAATTCTTCTAATTCTTTGAAACAGTTTGGCCAGTAAAAATTTCGAGCTAGTCTATCTTTTGTTTTGGTAACTCCAAGATGAGCAGATGTACCTTCATGACAAGCTATTTTGAGTTTTTCTCTGAACTCTTTTGGAACGACTAATAAAAAATCTTCTTGTCCTAATTTATCTACTTTTCTTTTAAATAAAAGTTCATTTTTTATAACATAATTTGTTTTATTAACTTCTCCTGACTGGACCTTTTCAGCTTGTTCAAACAAGGATTTAAGATCTTCACTTGTTCTTTGACATTCTTTGAATTTTTCTTTATCAATCTTAAGTAAGGAAACTAAGGGATCATCAGATTGTTGTTCTGGTAAAACAGTTAATTCTTTTTCATCCACTGCTTCTTCATTGGAATTTCTTTTCGAACCCTCTACTGGCTTGCTTGTGTTTACCTTCAGTTTTTCTTCTAAACGTTTCTGATTCCTAGTCTGCACACTATTTACCTGATCAGTTAACTTATTTTTCTTTTTTTCTTGTATTAATGAAGCTGTATGGTTTCCTAATAAATATCTACCACGATCTAATTCACTTTCAATAATAGCAGCCTTCGTAATTACATTTCCTAATTCACATTCCAATACAATTCGTGCAATTGGTAAACAAGTAGGAGTTAAATCTAAGGGTTGTTGTACCCACACATGTTCTCCAGTCATATCATCAGGTAAAACATACTTCCTACTGACAATATCTATTGTTGCTCCAGTATCTCTCAAAATTTCACATTTAATTCCATTTACTTTTCCAGCAGCAGTATAAGGTTTGAGTAAATCTTTAACAACATCTTCTCCTACATTATTTACAGAATTATGTGATTGTCTTTTAATTAACGGGCATTGTGGTCTCAAATGATCAGCAGAATCACATTCAAAACATTTTAGTGGTTTTCTTCTTTCAAAACTTTTATCTTTAAACCCATTTTTAAAATCTCTCTTTTCTGTTTTGAATTTTTCATTTCTATGATTATTATCATGTTTCATATGCCTGAGAGGTGGGCTGTATGATCTTCGATTTTGATATTGAATGGTTTTATTTTTCATTACATTATAATTAGTTTTGGGTTTAATTGTTTTCTTAATATCTTCAAATTCTTCTAATTTCTCTGACAAATGAAGTGGATTATTAATGCAACCCCATTCATCTAAATAGAATTCTTTAGATTCTTGTGGAGCTCTCTTTTTAATCTGATCTGTTAAGATTAAGTCAATTAACTTTTCAAAGGTATCAACTTTAAGACCATTGATTCATCCAAAAAAACAATTACTAAGTTCATGGTAATAATCTATCTAAGTAACATCATTTTCCTTTTGATGTTTCACAAACAGTTGTCTGAACTTCTTTGGGGTCAATTTAAATTTTTTAAATAAAACTTCTTTTACATAATCATAACTCTGTGCTTCTTCTTCTGGTTCACGTGCAATTATTTGTGTAATTTCATACGGCAATAAGCCTAACAAATATGAAACCCACAACTCTTTAGGTATTTGAGCACGACGTGCTTGGCGTTCAAAAAGAATTAAATATAGACTAATATCTTCTTTGATATCATATCTATGGATCAGTCCCTGAAGATCTTTATGAGAATGTTGGCTATTTCCACTGTAGAATCCATTTGTCAGTTTCAATTGAGCTTCTAATCTGAGTTTTTCTAATTCATGTTCCCTTTCAGCTTCTTTTCTCCGTTCTTCAGCTTCTACTTCAGCTGTCCTTCTCCGTTCTTCAGCTTCGATTTCAGCTGTCCTTCTCCGTCCTTCAGCTTCCTCTTTCTCAATTTGTTCTTGCTTTTTTCTTTCTTCAATAATAGAAAGAAACAATTCTTTGACAAAATCCTCTTCATAATTAGGACTCTTGGTAATGGTTTGTTTAATTGATATGCTAGAGGAATTTGAGTCAATATTCACTTCAAGCTCTGAAGCTAAAACTAACAAGTCCTGCTTCTTACCTTTCCCCAAAAATGACATATTGAACAGATCGTTTAAGTTTAAATTTATTCTTTCCTAACAAAAACCCAAATATTTAACTATGAATAATCTTTCCGCTTCTACTCAACATGAAATTTTTTTACTTGATAAATTAATTTTTGTTCTTAAAAAAGTAAATTATTATTATGCACATAAATTATATTACATGTCGGGAACAATCAAATAATATTTGTTTCAAAATATTTCTAGCTAATATTGTATTAAAACTTAATATAAAATTTCAATACTTAATGAAATAATTTTGCTTTCGTTTTAAAAACAAAAATGATCGAAAATTATCACATACCTTATATAGCAATTTTTTTCTTAGCAAAATTATTAAATAAAATTCTTCAAGAATTGGTACAAACCTGAATTGTTCATCTACGATGCACTTAACACATAACCTAGAACAAAACTTGCATACAAAAATAACAAAAACTTAAATGTACGAGTTCTAGAAATAAACAAATTCGATAACAAAATTTAAAAGCAATCGTATGCAAATATATACCATATATATATATATATATATATATATATATATGGTATATATTTTATTATGGTATTAATTAAATTTATTAATGAGAACTAATTTTAATATATACATAATTTTAAACATAACTTTAAACAACAAACATAACTGTATAATTGGCGGACACCGCCACAAACACACATCTAGTGTGCTGTCTCTCTGAGAACTATTCTAAAATAAAAAAATAAACAGAAACATAATCGGGAGGGGAAGAGGAGGGCGGCAATGTTGGCGCGCATGCGCTAATCTAATCTCTGACTTGACTCGTTACAGTACCTTAAAAATGGAAGACATTTTAATTCCCTGATAGACTTGCGCATATTGCTTTTCTCAAAAAAATTTTTTAATCACGAATTTTAGTTCAAATGTAAATTATGCTAAAATAAAATATCCCACCGATGTCAAGTTGTAGAACAGATTTCCTTTTAGAAAATTCCTGGGTTTGATTTCAACTTTTGTTGAAATACGGAAGATGGATATTACGTAGCTGCCTTTCATACACATGTCTGAGTAGTTCTATGCTTTAGAGGCTTCTGGCTTTCTTCCATGTCGAAAAGTAAGTACAACTACTATCTACAAAATTTATCCCCATAAGGCAATTTACATGCGAAGTATTAATGACTTACAAAGTTGTCTATAGGTTGTCAATTATGTGGCGTGTGAGCACGCATTTTGACTCATCATCATGCTGAAAGCAAAATACATTGCTCATATTTTTTGTTCCACGATGGTTAGAATAAAATTAAAAAATACAGTTTCCATTTCATACAAGAGAAAGAAAAATTATGAATTTTGAAAAATATAATAGAATTACAGTTTAATAAAAATTTATATCTATTATTAAACAATAATTCTATTGTATTTTAATAAACTCCTAAATTTATCCCTTTGAGATAGAAATTCATATAGAAAACTATATAACCACAATTCCTTATAATTTTCAATTTGGCATTACTTTTGTAAATTGGTTTGTAAGAATAAATTAGAAAAAAGTTTCTCTTTCTTGCCATGGTAAAGTTTTTTCATTTGATACAGTCTATTCAGTCTTGGAAAGGCCTAACTTCGCTTAGCTGTTATAGAACATTTTTAAAAGAACGAGACTGAATAAATATTACTCAGTTTTTATATTACTCAATTTACTTTAAATGCCAGTTGTATTAGTTCATTTTTGACAATTTTTTACGAAGGAGCAAAATTTAGAGCTTACATAGTATTCAAATAATTTGTATTGCCCTTTATATTAATTATTACATGGCTTTAAATGGTGAAATGTAAATGAGTAAAAAATGATCAAAAATTTGTCTGTAAAATATAAATTTAAATTCCATATTCCCCATCATGTACGCTTTTAAAATAATGAATTAGCTTATTAGCTACATCATACTTATAAGAAACGAATGAGATTTATGCCATTTTTTCCAGTTATTGTGACATGCAAATTATTATAAATTACGAAGAATTTTTTTTATTGCTTCCTTTGTTTCACATCTCTGATATTTCCCACCCGTGATCTCTTGTAATTTATTGTTAGGACTTTTTTTTGGATGAAATAAAACCTTGCGTGATGTCTTTGAATTGAATTTCAAGTAAAACCTTGAAATGAAGACAATACTAAATTTTGAGAAACTACTCAGATCTAATCATGCACGGACTTTTCTTTGTTCAAGGCTGGAATAACGATATATACTTATTTTTACTTCTGATGAATGTTCTACCATGTATTAAAAAGTATCAGTTTTATTTATCAACAATATAATACGAAATAAAGCTCAAGTAAATAAACATATTTTTGTCAGTTATTTGAGAAGATATTTGAAATTCCTGAGATGGGTATGCAGGGTCTCAAAGTATGCTGCTTGACAATAGTTTATTACATGGAAAGTTTTGATCAAGGATGATATTTTTAGTAATAATATTTTTACATGTTTTATTGAAAATCTTGTCTCCAGAAATTGAAGTTTATATTTAAATATATGTATGCTGCAGAAAATTTATTCATATATGAATAATATAATAAAGTATCAATATATATAGAAAAATAAAAACTTGTTTTTTAGTACTTACCTAATTTAAGGTTATTATTTGAAAAGTTTAAAAAGATGTTTGTTTTTATTACTCTCTCTTTTTATTACTCCTCTCTAAAAATAATGTTTATTTTTATTACCATACAATTACAATTCTTAAAGAGATATTAAAATATTTCTTTAAGAATTTAAAAAAAATGTTTTTCTCTTTATAAACTAATGAATATTCAATAATATGGTATATTTGATATAATGTTAAATTGCTTAAAAATTTTGATTAATTCGTAAATGTAAAAAAAATGAGAAACAAAAGTAGTAAATTATTTTGAAAAAGATTGTTTTGAATCATTGAAAAATGTTTAAGTTTAAGATAAACTTCTACTATAAATTTTATATTATATTGTTGAACAATCTAGTTTATTTTAAATAAAATGTAATATATTCTTAAATTAATTATCAATTATAACTGTTACATAACTAAAAAATTGTTTTAAGAATGATTTTTGGGATATGAATTTATCATAAAATTTTCTTTCACAAAATATTTCCTACAAAAATATTCCAAAAATGAGTAATTTCAATGGAATAATTTCAACATATTAGATTGTTTAACAACGGAATAACTGAAAATATATAATTGAATATATGATAAAAAATATTTTTCCTAATATTCTAAAATAAAATTAATCTATATTAACCCTTTGATGGTTAAATCATCTAATTTGTTGTGTTGCCTTCTTTGGATTAATTTATTTTTCCCTTATTGGATCAAAGCAATGGGTTATTGTTTCCTTGCCTTTAAATTGTTCAAGAAAGAAATTTTGTTTCATTGGAAGAAAGCAATAATATAAGAAATTAAATAACTAATATAAAAACTTCCTAGAACTTATTATAAAAACTTCTAAATTAAATTTATGTGTAATCGAAAAATCATCTAATTTGTTACAATGAATTTTGAAATTGCTTATATTGTATTAATTAAACACATTTGATTTAAGCTTCCATTAATAAGATTAATATGTCAACTCATAAATTTTTCAAGTCTACAAGGCTAACATTGTTTTTATTATTTTACGCAGTAATGGAAATAGCATATTGAAATGATTACATTGAAATACTCATAGATTTAAATCATAATAGAAAACTGTTTGATGCACAAATTTTAACTGTTTTAGAACATTTTTAGATATGAACAATGCATTAGCAATCAATTTTTGCTAAATTCTATCATCAGTTGTTCTTAGATCTGAAATGAAATGAAATTAAAATTACTGTGCTCCGAACTGAAGTTATTTATATTAACTTAAATTACTCTGGCATATGAAGTTCTTTAGAAATGTAGTAACTTTAAGAATACATGTAGTAACCCATCTCTTTTATGTACATTTGTAACTAAAATTTAGAACTTTAATTTTTCCTTCCTTGTTTCTTTTTAATTTCTTTTTGAAAAATAACTTATTGCATGAAAATAAATAATCATTTATAACAATTTTAATAGTATCAAATCAAATCTAATTATATAAGAAATTAAATTATTTTAAATATAAAAATCATTTATAAAAATTATCTCATATGCTGATTTTTTTATTTTATTTAGTTTGTACTGTATGAAGAATAAATTAAAATGCCATTTTTCAGTTCTCTATATATCTTCATTTAATTTATATGGTTTAAGTACATAAAAGAAAGAAACTTTGAAAACCACATTACCAATCATAAATTAAATTTTTTATAAATTAACTTAATAAAATATTACCAATTATAAAAAAGTAAATTTTTTATAATCGGTAATATTTTATTGAGTTTACTTTTCAAAATGATAGAAAATTGAATTGAAATTATGAATAAATGTTAATTCAAAATCTGATATTCTGTGAGTAAATCTAATATATTTCATAAATTTTTATAAAAATCATTATAAAAATAAAGGCATTTTATGTTATTATTTCACTATAATAATAAAAAGTCAAAAAATATTTTGAAACACTGCATCGAATTAAAAGCCAAGAAACACAGTTATGGATAATAAACTGTTTGTAAATCAAAAGAATTCAAATAATTTGAAAATTAGTTTTACAAAATAAACAAATGAGAGATGTTAGTGATATATGCATCTAGAATTATGTCGTAATATTTCTATAGAGAAATTTGTGATGCATGAAAACGATTTTCATTTAATAAAATATTTTCTTTATGTAAATATTACATTCCGATTTATATCTGAAAAGACTTTTCAGCTTCATATGAAATCATCAAAGAATGCGATGTAAAATCTAATTACTATTTTTTTAACAAAAGAAATTTCAATCTTAATAATATGAAATATATCTGATTTAATTAATATCCTTTACATATTTCTAAAGTGATGTTTAAAGAAATTTTCATGCACACATGTCAAAAAAAAAAAAAAAAAAAACAAAAAACGAATGACAAAACTTTAATTATTCTACATAGAAGAAGGAGAAATTTACAGACAGTTTATTATGAATAATTCAACAATCAACATTTTTTGTTTCTCAATGAAACAATTGTAACCAAAGTGTTTATCAACAACCTGTAAGTATTTTGTTTAATATTTTGTTGGTTCATTCCGGAATTTAATAGTCAGATACTTAGCACGATTGGCAGATGGTAACTTTTACCCTATAGCCTAATATCTGATATTCTTCTTAATGGTTGAATAATTCTGAAAATCATATTTTATAGAATTGTAACCAAAATGACTGATGATCGACTCATTATTATGAAAGGGAGAACTGGTAAAATATGGTAGTATGCCATATTAGAATACGACGAAGCCATTTAAAATTCGAATATAGATTATAAATTATAGTTAAAAATCATCAGTAACATCTATTGCTAACTATGTAAAGTTTGATGTTCTTATTACCGATGAAGTAAGTTTGAGCTAATCAAAATGTGATTCTGATGGAAATTAATGATCATGCTATAAGTTGAATCTGTGAGACAATAACGAATGCAATTTGACAACATTCGTTCCATAGATAAACATACCTATTATATGTACTCAAGTTTTAAAATCCATTGAATAGGTGATACAGTATCACATCTATGAATGGTGTCATTCATTTTAAAACTGTAGGAAATATAATGATTGGACTTTAATTTGCTGCAGATCAAAGAATATTACAACAAAATATTCTCAATGATGATGCTCCATAAGCTTGCAAAAGTTCGTATATTGCATATTTAATAATGAAAACTAATCACAGAGGATAGTTAGTTTTAATAAGATAAATTTTCTTGTGAAAATGTATTGAATTTATTTAATATTTTACATTTATAATATATAAAAATATTGAATTAATTCAAAATAATTTTTATGTTAAATCTTATTGTTTTAAATGGGCACTATATTCCGGATCATGAGAAAACAGTACGATTATTTGATCCCTCATGGCATGAAAGATACATCTAATCTCATAGTCTTAAATTGCACTTACTGTAAAAGTCCCAGGAGCTCTATAGTTTCTTATGCTTCCCATAAGATCAGGAAAGTAAAGTAGCTCTCGCCACAGGCAATGACTAAGAGAATGACCAACTTCTTCTTCAATCGGCTGCTGGTGATCCAGGGACTATAACGCTAATAATTTTCATACTTTACAATTGTAGCGTGTTGATTTCTAATAATCGAGATTTTAATGGCCATATCAAGTGGAAATTATTATAGTGTAATCCTATAAGACAAGCTTTGTAATTCAGAGGCATTTAGGTGCTATTTTTCTTTTTAAACTTTATGCAAACTTTATTTTTAAATATAGCATATAAAATTATATTAAAAATTACCAAAAGTCTGAGAAAGTGAGGCTTGATTCATTTTTTTGTATGCAGTCACTAACAATTTTTCTTTCATTTGTAGCTCTATAGTCATTTTCTGTACACAAAGTTAATCATAGTAACAATTTCGGATTAAAGTGAACTACATGTCATTATAATGTATTTAACAGAAAGTAAAATAAAAGCATAATCAAATTATTTCTCTTTAAGTAAAATTGCTTTGGAAGTATATATAAAGGCATTTTTCTGCACATAACTCATGACACGTGATAAAAAAATGAAAAATGATCATATGATGGTAGGAAAGAAATTTTTGTATCCGTATCCAATATCCATGCCACAAAAATTTAATTTTCACATGTACGTAAGCACATTTTTCATTTCTGTTATTCTTTGCATATTATTGCAATGATGTCTATATTGATTTGATATAGTTATTTAGAAAGTTGATTATTGGTTCCTAAATATCATATATTGATTTTTTTAATGAATTAAATACCAGAAATAATATTTTAACATTATAATCTTAGTTTTCACAGAAAAATGCTTATAAAGGTCATTAAAATAAAATAACTATTATTAATAACATATATTTTCATATTTAATAATGATTTACAACTAAGTAGAATTTATTCCTCAAAGTATTCTTCATCTTAAAGGTATTTCATGCCATTATGTGCATTTAATTATAAAATTTTTCAACAAGAAGATACAGTTCATATTAATAAAAAAATTAACTACATTTATTTATTTATTTATGCTACACTAATACTTATTTCGTAACATTTTGAAAACTCCATTTTAAATAGTGCATTCAAATTATGTATTCCAAAATTGATGCAAGTTTGCATAAAATAGGATAAATGTGTCGCAAATTTCCAGTTTGGATGGGAACTAAAAATAATTATACTTACAGCGAGAAACAGAAATATTTCCTGTTATAATTAAGTCACCAATTCAGCATTAATGAAGGTTTTTAGCAATGGGTGGTTCGATTTCGACAGTTTTCAGCGGCAACCAAACAGGAAGTGAATCCCATATGGAACTTAAAATCGATGCATTAGTGGATTTCGTTTCGTGATTATCTTTTGAAAGTGCGTGATTAAATTTGTTCTTTTCAAAGTATTCCGGAAGCATACACTTCCTTATGTCTATACTCCATTCATTTATGTCAAATAGCACAAACCTCTTATTAATGAAACACTATGGAACTAACCTTGAAGAAGACATTCTCGGCGAGTCTCTACCGAAAGAGAGTCGTTAGTATGGGTCAAACGTCGCGGTGGATGAATTTGCGGAATGTTATTCATAACTGCTTATTTTTTTCTCATTAAGCTTAAAAGAAAAAAATAATTGCTTAACATGTGAAAATGACTATAAAAAGTTGAAAAG
>JAPDSC010035017.1:0-14332 GCA_026290005.1 Latrodectus geometricus | reverse complement strand
ATATATATATATATATATATATATATATATATATATATATATATGATTGAATGGTAAATGAGATTATATAAGCCTGTGTATTGTGGTAGAAAAAACTATACAACCAACTTATACATAAAGTAGTACGGTGAGGAAGATACGAGGGAGAAGTATTGCTATAGTATTTAATCTTTTTATTTAAATATGTCTCAAAATTTTGTGTCAGTGGTTACATATTACATTACTGGCTGCCAAAATGCTTCACCGAAGCTTGAGATACAGGAATAAGAGTCTCTTGTGAATGCATGGAATATGACAAAATCATAACTAGTGTAGCCGCAATTGTTGGCTGTTACCACTACCCCAGGCACAGAATCAAGGTGGATTCGGATGTATCCTTGTGGTATATCACTCCATGCGTTTTACACATATTGCAAAAGTTGATCTAATATAACAACGGGCAAATGGTACATCGCAGTTATTATGATAGCAGGAAATTACTTTTTAGATTGTTTTATGTGACATGAGAATAATTAGGCTAAAATGGAGCAATTTTTTTTAACAAGTATAAAGAACTCTTGAATATTACATACCACGCGTCGCATTGCATTCTCCTTTCAGTCGAACATCGGAGTGAACATTACATCTCTGAATTGCAGGGAGAAATGGAATTCTTCAGTAAAGACAATGTCGTTGCATTCTGTTGTCCATATCCGTTTTGGTGCCACTGGTGAACGTCGTTGGTCGCTCATCTTTAGCACTGGAAGCAACTATTGTTTATGAGTACAGAGGGTGAAAAAAAAAGGATTACCTTGCAGACATTTCCCTTTAACCCTTCTTTGCATGATTTTTCTTTATTGGTGAAATAAATCAAGTTGATATAATTCATGCTCAAAATTAAAGGAAAAATGGTTAAAAAAATCTTAGTATATATTTATAGTATAAATTTAGCAAAAAACAATATGCTAAATATTTCCATCATCATCCAAAGTTAGATCATTAGCTTAATACTAAATAGAAATAAAAGAGGAAAATAACAGAAACACGTGTTACAAACCTTTCTTCCACTCATTTTCAATTTTTCAGCGATAGAAACTCTAATATAATAAAACAAAATTGTAAACGAAATCATACGTTTATTGCAACTACAACAAACAGTGGAATGAGACAACTTTAAGCTCGTTTCACTGATGACACTTGTTTATTTTTGACAGCTATGTTTCTTTTTATGCAATGGACATTAAAAAGGTATCCAAACACGATCAACTTAAAGTGAACTTGTTCTTTTATATAATTTTTGGGCATTATAGGTTATGATGGAAATTTCCACCATTGTGCAAAGAAGGGTTAATGCTGCAAATAACGTCAAATGGCACGAGAGCAAATTTAATAATGTGCAACAGTTTATATCTGTTCTGCCATGACTCGTGGTGTTAAACTATGCATAGCTGTGGATGGTGGGGCAATGGTGACATATTTGGTTAGGGTGTTCGTTCTCACTATCGGAAGATAGTGAATCCGGTCCCAAACAAAGATCCATCGTGCTATTGTCGTGTTGTGTCAATTCGCTACTGGCGGCACGTAAAAAATGTCATAGTCGCAATGTCCTCCATGGGAAATGATATTCAGGAGGTGGCAGGTTAAATATTAGGCAGTCTTCTACTTGGTCCCTGCTTATAAATTACGAAAACTCCCACACGGCTGTTTCTATCAAACTTGTAGAGCTCAACTCAAGTTTAGGTACAGAGATCCATGATGGTGCAAAAAACAAATCATAATGTGTTGAACAATCTTTTATTGTCATGTACACAATATGCTTGTCACCACTTGTAGTAGTGTATCGAGGTGTGAGATTGGTCTCTTTGGTTCATCATTTCGACCTGTACCCAGCGATTTCAGATCCACCTAATGGTTTACAAACGGGTACCCCTTGATTTTTGACGTCAAAAATGCACCAAAATGAGAGGAACAAAATGGTTGCTATTAATCATGATTACCAGAAACTAAATTTTATAGCCAATATTTATTACCAAACCAAAAATATCCCTTTCTAAAACGAACCCCAGATCCGTATGAACAGTTGCTTTATTTTGTCCAACACAATCATTGATTTCTCAGAGGGAGAATTCATAATCTCTATAAGCAACTATGTTATTCCTGGGGAGAATACATAAACTTGCTCGATAAACGCTCGATGTTTTCTACTACGCATTATTAAACAACTCATTACTATGGACATTAATATCTAGCAGGAAAAATAACTACTGCACTTTAAATGGGCAATCTTTTCTTCTTTTGCATAGTGCTATCAGGGGGCGCTACAATCGCCCTTGGTGTAATTGCAGTCCTACTGATTTCGTCGCGAATGCATGATGTAAGTTTCACTTGATTTGCGTACTTCTTTCAGAGCATTCCATTTTGGTTGTCTGTACATTTGAGCAAATACTGTAGTATTTTCTTATGATATTTCATTGCTTAGTTTGATAAAGAAACTTATAATGAAATAAAATAGAGAAATTTCATTTGATTTTGAACCAAATTAAGGCATATAGATTATTTTATATCATGTATTTTTTACTATTGTTACGAAAGAGAAGCTTTTTAGAAATGAAATATATTTATGAAGAACCTTAAAATTTGTCCAAAAAATAAAATAGAGAAAATTGTGCAAGAAAAGCATATTTCTACCTACACATGTCTAATGTTTCAATACAAAATGAAGAATCTAAATGTATTCATAAAAATGAATTGTTCTTGTTTTCGCTGACATAATTATCTGATAAGATAATTATTTCGTGCAGAAGTACATTACATGTAATAAACTTAACAGAACAATCTTTTTCAAAAAAATCTTGTGAGGAAAACAACTAAACGAAAGAGAATCAAAAGTGTGTAATTGAACAATTATCCTCTAAAACATTATGATGTTGTTAAGAATATTTTTACCACTAAGATTTCTGATAAAATTACTTGAGATAAATTTAAAAATATATTTAAAGAAAATAAACTTTATTTGTATAAGAATGACATTATATTATTTTTATTATTGGCACTTATCAATAACCATAAATTTATCAGAAAAGGGATAAAAACTTTTATTTCTTAAAGAAAACTGATGAGCAAATATTCAGCATTACTTCTCAGTCGTCTCCTAAAAAGTCATAAGATTTTAATAATGTCATCGACAGATAGACCTGAAGATAAAATGACGTTAGTCTTATTTAAGTAAAAACTAGTTTAAAAATTTGCAAGGGTGTTGTTGTTACATAAGACACTTGGCGAAGGCAAGCCAGCTCATCAGTGACTGGACGAATGATATCAGCAAGAGCCTCTTCCGTTTTTTGATCAGAGCACTCGTATACGAAGGTGAAAGTACACTTTATCTCATAGATGGCGACACCATCTAAGTCCTCCAATTTAGAGATTGAAGCCGGAGAAGACCCAAGGCCTGGCTCCAACACCGTAAGAGGTATTAATTTGGAATGGGAACTTTGGAGGACATTGCAACCAGACATATTTGATGTGTGCCATTCGCCAGTAGTGAAAATGGCGGATCTTCGGAAAAGCTAGGATTCGAACTCACTACCTTCCGGTAATGAGAACGACGCCCTAAGCAACCTGGCACCGCGGCTCCATTTACAAATTTAAAATGAGAAATGTAGAAAGTATTGATTGTTCGGAAGGTTATTTCGTTTTATATGAAATTGAAAACTGTATACCGTTTAAGTATTTTATTGAACTGTATATTGTCAATTCTTGTCCAATATCAATTACCATCTTTCTGATCATAGCACATTTCATTTTGGTTGGTTTTTCACTAGCAAAAAAACTGATTGAAATTTGAAAAATGAAATGATTTTCTGAATAACCCAATATAAACTATGAATCTCAAATGCTTTAAAATACATAAATTGAATACTTCGGATTGAGTCAATAGATCAAAATTGTATAGTAAAAAAAACTTATTGTACTAAAAAGTAATTTATTATATGTGAATAAAAACATTTAAAAACAATTTTATTATTTGGAAGCTAAGGACCAGTAGTAAATGAAAACATGCTAATGATTTGGAAAGTAAATGTTTTGATGCCAGTCTTATATAAGGAATGAAATAAAAGAGAATGAATTATTCATTAATGCAATATCGTTAATAAAAGTTACTCTCTCTTTCTCGCTATAAAAATATTTTACACAGATAAAATAAATAAAAAAATGACCTTATTAAATATTTAATTTCTTTTCCTATGTTTTAAATGGATTTCGTTTGGTCATTGCTTTATGGTCAGTTTTTGAACACAAGACACACCCAAGCTACTACAAAACATTCACACTTGTGAAGTAGGAATCAAATCTACGAACTGTTGAATCAACGACTAGAATTTTTTTTATTTTTTAAACTGACTAGTGAAATGAAAATTGCTATATATTATTTAACTAAAAATTACTTTAAATTGATTCTATAGCTTCAAAATAATGATTATCTAAATAAGAAAAATTGAAGAAAAAATTGTTTCAGAGCCATAATCACAACAAATTACTTAAAAATTATGGTATAGCACACATAGTTTTAAAACAACCACTATATAACAAGAAATTGCAAATCAATAGTATAGCAACTCATATGAATTAAAAAAATCATCCTTTTTTAAAAATTATTTTTTTTTTACTTTTCTCAGAGCAATAAACAGTTGGTTATTAACTATAAAAATAACTAATAAGGAAGTAGTTCTAGTTTCTAAAGATAATAAATGCTGAGTAAAATGATAAAAATCTTTTAGTCAAAACAAAAAACTGAGAGCTAAAATTAAAATTTGAATTATTTATTATCATACTAAATTTTGCTTCATTAAGGGCAAGCATCAAATAGTTATTACTATTTGATAATAATTATTTATAGACTAACTACTAATAATTATTACTATTTGATGTAAAGACAAAATGTTTCTTTAAATTTCAAGTGAGATAATATGTAAATTATAATTTATACGTCAATAAACAAAACAGCTCTTCAGCAATACAGTTTTGTTCTTATTTGAAGTTAAGATCGCTAACTAATATCAATATTGATGAAGCCTTCAGTCTGGTTGTCAGCGTGCCTGACTGCAGTTAGGGAGGTCTTGCGTTCGAATCCCAGTTCGGGCACAGATATGCTTTTTCTTCCTGTCATTCCTTATATGAATGGAATATGAATGGTTACCTATCCTATAAACAGGTACCTATGGCATGTGTGCACTAAGGAAGTCTGACTCCATACCAAATGTTACGATTCAGTTATAAAAGTGGAGCAGCGCACCCCATATTGCCAGCTTGACACTCAGCAAAATAAAGTGTTACCGTTTACACTTAAAGGAATATCCACTCAATACAATTCCTTCTAAATCTCTTTCATCGTCAATTTTGAGCATTGATGAAGAAGCACACAAATTCCTACAGCCTTTTTGTTATAAGTTTGGAGGAAATCAAGGCTGTCTAAGAAAAGAAAAAAACATCTCAACTTATATAAAGCACTCCTCAAGAATTTAGTAATATGATATGGTAACAGGTTAGGAAATGAAAAAAATAGAAGAAAATTGTGAGTGTTAAATTCCGGTAGATTCACTATATAGTAATAATTAAAAATGAAAAATTTAATATATCAGTAAATTTTACCTCTCATTATTTCGTATTATTTGGTGGGTTTTTATAATTTTCAATAAATTCATAACAAATACTATAGCATAAGTTTTAAGCGTACATGCATTCAGAAAAAATACCAAAGAAATTAAGGAATTAATACCTCCCCCCCCCCCTCTAGACCGAAATTAGAGTTCTGGCAGAAATTAATTAAGAAATTATATACTTGACGTTTACAGCCATTTTTCTTTGTTTAAGACTTTACGATCGCTCAGAAATTCCTTTCTCTTTAGTTTATTCATGTTTGTGTGGTGGTTTATTGCCGAAATAAAGGAAAAATATTGTTGAGTTAGGAAACCTATAACTTGAGTTCGTTGTTAATAACCGGACATTGTTGGTATCCAAAAGGTTAAGAGTTAATATTTTACGGTAAGATCTAATTATAAGTGTGTTTCAGTTATTGAAAGAATATACGCTCTCGTACGAAAAGACAGTCATTATCCAAACCGTTACATGACATCCCTTTTAAATATAATTTTTCAATATTTCTTGTAACTTTCAACAACTGAGTAGAAAATATTAACTGAAATCATTGCAGATAATTATCGTTGAGTAATCGATGAATGATTAAATTAATGCACATACTCACTTTTCTCCAGTGACGAAAACTTGGGTGATTAACTCTTTTTTAGCCACAACAAGGCCGGAAACTGCTACTCATTTATCGTTACCCGGTGGGCACCTGTGAACCAAGTCACGGAGGCGAGTAGCCCTACCCACGTCACACAACCACAAACCCATTTATAGGGCGGCCCACATTCATCCATCATCAGAGGAAAGGACATGAAACACATAGGAAGAGAAAGTACATCCGTGTCAGAGCCCGGATTCGAACCCAAGTCCTCCTCATCCGTAATCAGTTACGCTAACCACTAGACAGGTTAGGCGGCATGCACATAATCATTATTTTATCTTTTTATCAATTAATCAGTGTATATTTTTATAATAATGCAATGAATATCAAGTGTTTTTATTGCCCCAGATTAACCGGATTGGCCGGCGTTATGACTAAGTGTAAAAAAAATTATTAGAAATCCTCAAACTCAAATTTCTCAATAAAAGTATCTACTATTACATGTTAATTAATCCCTTTATAAACGCACTGTTGTTTTCGCGATTTATATTATTTTATTTTACATTCAAAATTATTATCATAAACTACACTACTGGCCATTAAAATTGCTACACCAAGAAGAAATACAGATAACAAAATGATATTTATTGGACAAATATATTATACTAGAAATAACAAGTGATTAAATTTTTAAAAAATTGGGCTGGATAGATCCTGAGAAATCAGTACCCAGAACAACCACCTCTGGCAGTAATATGCCGGGGCATTCAGTTAAACAGGGATTGGATTGCATGTACAGGTACAGATGCCCATGCAGTTTCAACACGATGCCACAGTTCATCAACCGTAGTGACTGGCGTTTGGTGACGAGCCAGTCGCTCAGCAACCGTTGACCAGACGTTTTCTATTGGTGAAAGATCTGGAGAACGTGCTGTCCAGGGCAACAGCCGAACATGTTCCGTATCAAGGAAGGTCCGTACAATACCGGCAACATGCGATCGGGCATTATCCTGCTGAAACGTAGGGTTTCGCAGGGCTCGAATAAAGGGTAGAGCCACGGGTCGTAACACACCATAAATGTAGCGTGCACTATTCAAAGCACCGTCAATGCGAACAAGAGGTGACCGAGACGTGTATCCAATGGCACCCCATACCATCACGCCAGGTGATGAGCCAGTATGACGATGACGAATGCACGCTGCCAGTGTGCGTTCACCACGATGCCGCCAAACACGGATGCGACTATCATTATGCTGTACACAGAACCTGGATTCATCTGAAAATATGACGTCTCGCCATTCGTGTGCCCAGGTTCATCGTTGATCACACCATTGAAGGCGCTCTTGTCTATGACGCAGCGTCCAGGGAAGCCGCAGCCATGGTCTCCGAGCTGAGGGTCCATGCTGCTGCAAACATCGCCGAACTGTTCGTGCAGACACTTGTTGTCTTCCTAACGACCCCGTTTCTTGACTGACTGGCTCGTGACGTGCTTGCACGATCCATTACGGCCATACGGATAATATGCCTGTCTTCTCGGCTGCTAGTGATAGGTGGCCGTGGAGATCCCGCATGGCGTTCCGTCCTGAACCCATCGATTCCATATTCTGCTAACATTCATTGAATCTCGACCGACGCGAGTAACAATACTGCGATAAGATAAACCGCAATCCCGGTACGCTACAATTCGACCTTTATCAAAGTCAGAAACGTGCTGGTACGCATTTCTCCTTCTTACACGAGGCATCACAACATTTTTTCACCAGGCAACAACGTTCAAATGCAATTTGTGTATGAAGAACCGGCTGAACAATTTCCTCATTTAAACACAATGTAGGTGTCGCTACTGGCGCCTGCTTTGTCTGAATGCGGTGAAAAGCTAATGATTTGTATATCACAGCACCTTCTTCCTTTCGTATGAATTTCACGTCTGTAGCATGTCGCCTTCTTTGTGTAGCAATTTTAATGGCCAGTAGTGTATTTTACACAGTTCATTATAGATATGTATAATTAAACAACTTCTAAACATATCCTTTTCTTTGTAGCCACCAAATTTTGAAATTTTTAAGTGTTCCCGACAAAAAAAAAGGTTGAAAATCCTGCTCTAACCAATCAGCCTCTCCTGACCTTGACTTGTAAAGAACACTGTTGTCAATGGTATTTGATAACCATTTACGAAAATTGTATTTTCCAAATTTTTTCAATTCAGCAATTCTGAAATAAACTATAGGCCTTTTATAACAAAAATTAATAATGCATTAAAAATTGAATGCAGTTTAGAAAATATTAGCTAAATCTTTTGCATTAAAATGCTATTTACTTAAAGATGTATAATGCAAAGATGTATTAGGTTGTTCGGAAAGTTATTTCATTTTATATGAAAATGAAAAACGTATAGGGAATAAATATATTATTGAATTGCATATTATCAATTCTAATCCAATACCTCTTACCATCTTTCGGGTCATAGCAAGATTTCATACACATAAAATAATTAGTTTTCACTAGCAAAAAATTTATTTAGGTGAGAAAAACGAAATGACTTTTCGAACAACCCAATATTTACATATCAGGTTGTTATTTAAATTTAAAAATAACTAATAAGTCTTATTGAAGAAGACAAAAACATTTTTAATAATTCCAATTTTGATTTATTTAAAATATATTGTAATTTCCTTTAAAAGCTTTCTTTAAACTCACAAATAACAAAAGAACTTCTGAAATATTTTATTTTAGTATTTCCATGAGTTAATTTGTAATGCGTTAATTTTAATTTCCTTCTCTTGGGAACTGCTAGTTTTCAAAAACATGAACAGTTGTCATCTCTTAATGACATTAATAAAACTGGATATGACAAAAACTTATTCTAAAGGAAACTAACAGGAAATATTTAAGACAAAAAATAAATTTTCTAAAATCTAAAAAGAAAAAAATAAATAAACGTATGAATTATTTTCTGACTTATATATATGATTAAAGGAATTTATTCTGATTAAATGATATAAGATGACTAAGGCGTAGTTTCTTTGCCTTTTCCTATTGGTATCGTATAGTTTTTTCTTAATCTTGTCTTATTTGCATTGAAATGCTTAGTTTTTTTTTACTTTTAATCTTTGAATTTTATTGCTCTTCAAGTTATGTCTTATTTGTTATATGTATGTATACATATCTCTATTATTAACAATTTAGTTTTTTTTTTAATTTATTATATTCAAAAAGTAGCAAACTGTCTACGTAAAATTTAGATGAAAGAAAATATATATACATAGCAACGAATCAGTCACTATCTAAAAGGTTGCTGTTGGTGTTGTTGTCGTGTGCTAGCCAGGCTGCCAATATTGGGTGCGTTGCTCCACTTTTCCAACTGAACCATAATTTGGTAAGGTGTCCTAATTCCTCAGTACACACATGCCATAGGTATCCGTTCATAGAGTAAGCAACCATTCACAGCCCTTTTATATGCGGAAAGGACAAAGGAGAGAGAGATATACATACATAGCCGAACCGGGATTCGAACCCGGGACCTTCCACAATCAGGCTTGCTGACCACCGGACAGGGTGGACTGCAGTCTAAGAGATAAACACTATGTATGTAAAATTTCAAACATTACTCTGTGTTATAAGTGATTGAAAAAGCAATTCAGTTCCAGCGGATTTTCCTTAAATATTATCCCAATTACAATTTACATTAAAAAGTGGAGAGAAGTTTGATTTAAGTTTTCTAAAAAAATTTATTTCAAAATACACTATTTTACGAGAAAAGTCACAAAATTTAACAAGATTTTTCACTTTTTTATATTAACTGCTACATGTTCGTTAATGAAATTGGAGAAGTTTATTCTATTTATGAACGATAAATTCAAAACCTCGAATTCAAAAAAAAAAGGATTTAAAATGAAATTTTGCTACACAATGTTAGTATCATTTTTGTTATTGTAAAATCTATGCGCATAGTTAAGTTCTGTAAAACAGTATTCGATTATTAAAAATTTATTCTTCTATGTAAAATTAAACCCTCGATTATTTTAAAGAGTCAACAGGCGCTCTTCTATAAAAACATTATATTTTCTATTCCGAGGCATTGTTTGGAAAACATTTTTAATAATCTTAAATATCACTTCTTTGATTCATATTTCATTTTTAAGGGAGTTTGGGGATATTTTAATAAAGAAATTGATAATGCTGTGTTTTTCTTTTTTCTTTTAGAATATCTTTTTCTAAATAAAATTTACTCAAATAATATTTTTAAACGTAATGAAATTTTAAAAACTGCTTGAGTAGATATCTTTAATTCCTCATATTTAATATTTAGTTTCTTTTTAATTATCTGAATTACGTAATTAGTAATCGTTTCATATTCAATAAAAATTTTAAAATGAAAAATTTTTTGTGAAATCGGATATTTTTGTTAGAAAACTAGTTTATGATTAAAATTTTCATACTAACAAATCCTTAAATTTTTCCATAAAATTACTTTCTGATACGAATCTCAAATCAAATGAAAATAGAACTGTTTTTTCCTTTATTTTGTTGTAAAAAATCTTACAAATCTGTATATTTTTTACTCAAAATCTTAAATTGTAAACATTGGGTTTCAAAGGTTTTCTTAAAAATTATTTTCAAAAACCTCTAATTACATTTAATGCACCTTAGCTCTAATTAAGAGATAGTTAAGAGATAAGTTTAATTAAGAGCTCTAATTAAGAGATAAGAATATTGTTACAGTAATTTCATTAAACAATATTGTTACAGTAATTTCATTAAACATTATTGTTTCACAGAGTTTAAATTTGATATCAGTTAATCGATAAGAGAAAATATATTGAGTGTATATATTGAAGAAATATTTTTACTTTTCTCAATTCATATACTCAATATATTTCCTTTTATCGATTAACGGATATCAAATTTAAACTCTGTGAAACAATACTGTTTTTGTCTTTTTTTGTCAGACTATATATATATATATATATATATTTTAATGAAAATAAAAACAAAATATTTAAATATTAACTACATTAATTTATTAGACTCCTAATTAAACATACAGTACAGAATATTACATGTAGAAATTTAGTCAACGTCTAGTATAATTCTCTTTAAATAATGAGTAATTCTTCTGGAACAATTAAAGAGAATTATACTAGTTAAATATGTTAAAATAAATAATTCGAAGGGAAATCGTCAAAATGTAATAATAGATCTGATAGAAAATTCTTATAAGTAATTTTCTGAATTAATTGGTATTAATTATTTGAATGAAAATTTTATTTAATTGTTATGAATTCAATATAGTTTTAAATAAGGTTTTATCATAATAAATTCTTTGAAATTGTAGTTAACTTAATGCCCTCAAAATAGCTGACTTTCCAGTAATGATACGTAATACCATAATTAAGGCAATCAATAATTAATGGAATAATATTAGAATACAAAGTTAATTTTAAGTTAATATTCATGAACACTGGAAATAATATTCAAAGTTTTACCCAGTTTATAAAAAGTTATAATGCGTTTAATTATCTAGCTGTGAAAGGACACTTTTTGATCGAAACTTAAATTACAGACAATACTTGTTGGGTATTTAAAGTTAAATGTCCCTTTTAACAAAAGATTAATCTTCAAATATCAGAATTTATAAATATTTTCTTGAAGAGATAAGGACAACCAATGGTTTGGAATTAAATCTTGATAATGCCATGATTTATTCTGAACCATCTAGACAGTTTATTTCAAAAAAGAAGAAAAGTTACGGATCGTAGCGATAGAAGATTATCAAACGTAAGATATGAATAAAATACTTCTGTTGAAGTTATTTAGATTGAATTCAATGTTATAGTTTATTAGTTCTTTTATTTAGTTCTTTTTATACTTCTTTTTTTAACATTAAAGCTATTTTCATTTAAATTTGGTATTTTGATTTTCAAATATCTATCGAAAATTATTTTTTAATGTTTTTGCATTGGATTTAAGTTAGAAATGTTTTTATTTTCATTCGAATGCATAAATAATTTTAAATTCATAGATAATTTATATTAGTATTATTCACACAATATTAAAAAATTAAATCCCCAATACCTTTTGAAATTTTTTTAATGTATATTTACATATTTTTTCGATTCGATTAACTAAAAATTAGAAATCAAAATTTGTTTTTCTTTAAGGAATCTTCTTATTTTAAATATCATGTAAAAAATAAATTAAAAAATTAATTGTTTATTTTGATTTTCTCTAATATTAGTTTTTCTTTAAAGAATCTTCTTATTATTGTGGTAAATATTGTGGAAAAAATAAATTGTTTATTTTGATTTTCCCATTATTACGATCTGCTTTATTTCCAATACTACTGAATAAATCTACAAATAAAATTTAAAAACTATTTAATGCTTAGTTATACAAATTTAATTTGACCTGGTAGTAACTGGAAATTGGTCAATTTTATGCATGAAATAAAACCATATATATAACACTTGCAAAAATAAATGCAAATACATTTATCCGAAAAAAATGTCTCTACATTGATCATAGTTTATTTGACCACTAGACAGGACCACTGGATGTGACCAAGGAGTCGTTATCCAACCACAAGATCACGCTGAGACTTATTAATCAATGATTCTATTTCTGGAATATATGTAAAAATTTCCTAAAGCTAAAATATTTTATTCTATATCGATAATAATGGTAAAAATTGCCAAACGTATAAAAATTTAAAATCTTATGATTGAATAAAAAACTAATCATTTTAGTCAGAACAATCAGAAATTATAAAATACTAAGTGCAATTTCTATCGAAACATAAAATTAATTAGACTGTTTATAATATAATTTAGTTCCTTCTTCAGAGAAACGAACAGAAAATTCGTCAAATGATTTTAAAATGTGAGTCAAACTTAATTATGAAAGCAAAGCTAAAAATAATTTGCATAAATAATACTTAATTACTAGAATTCGATTTTTGACATTCGTGTTAATCTTTTCGAAAAATATTCATTAACTGAAATTTATAATTTGTTTTCTCCAGGCTGTTTCTGAATAATTAACACTGAACTCTTCCGCCATTCATTTCATCGCCGCAACAACATAATTTCTTCTGTTTTGGCGACGTATCTCTTGAAAAATGAAATGTCGCGTTCAAGAATAATAGCTTTTAATTGATTGCTGCGAATCGAAGTAAAAGTATTGTTGTATCTTTGCTTTTACGTTTCTTTGATTTTACTTAATTTATTCATCATTTTTCTACTTGATTTAGAAATGTTATTAAAGAATATTCATGGTGCTTGTAAATATTTTAAGATTGTTTATTAAAATGAGATATTTAAGTATTCATATTTAATACCCTCTAAATTTTTTGATATTTATTTAAGAACTGTTGAATATTTTCGCAAAATAAATTATAAAAATAATCAACATTTCTTATTTAAATAAAGTTTTATTGTCAGAAAAGATGTTTTCAAAATAAAAGAACGTTTTTTAACTTCATAAAATATTAAAACCTTATATTGAGACTTTTTTTTATTTTTAACACTTTTTACAAATATTTTATAAGATTATAATTACATGATATGAAGACAATATTTTTTGGAAGCAATTTTCATGCATTTTATAAATATTTTGCAAATCTAAAACAATTTTCATGTATTTAGTTTAGATATGAAAAAAAATTTTCATATCTACAAAATATATTAATCTGTACAAAATGTATTAATCTTTATAAAACGCAATTAACTGCAAGTAAAAGTGTAATCCAAAATAATTTAATTTATTACCATTCTACAAAAATTAAGTATAAATTGCATTCATTTTTTTCAAAGCTTTGTAATGTGTTAAAAAGTGAAAATATTTTTACTAATTTTTATTTAATAATTTTTCCTATTGTATTGCTTAATTTTAAATTTCACTCTCAATTCCAACTGTAAGTCCAACTGAGTTAGCAAATATTATTTAATTTTTTTCAAATAATAATACCACTTATGTATGTTACCACATTATTAACATCGAAAAATTTTGCGTACCACATTGTGTTTAGTGTCAATTTGGCTTTATTGTGGTTTAATAAAAATATAGGTTAATATAAATATGGTGTATACAAGTGAAAGAGATGCAGTT
>JAPDSC010035015.1:0-12888 GCA_026290005.1 Latrodectus geometricus | reverse complement strand
GAATGAATTTAGTTTGTCTTAAAATTTAAATCTGTTGTAAAAAATAACAAGCTTTAGTTCACACAAAGTCAAATAAACATGTATTAATTAAAGCTAAAAGCTTTCAAAAAATCTTGCTGAAAATAGTTCTTTACTCTCTTCCATTTATAGCTCTTAGAGAATTTTCCATGAAGGTATGGCTTCTCATTTGGAGCAGCAACGAAGAAACATTTTGGGTTCATCCAAGCATTAAATCTGTTTATGGTAAAGTTAGTTTTCCGGTTTCTCAGGTTCCGCTGAAAAGCAAAAATTAATTAAAAGTGTAAAAGCGCTGAAAGAAGTTCAGGCTGGAATAAAAAAAAAACATCCGAAAAAGGAAAGTGGTTGCTTAAACTGAGCCTCGTGTCGTATGTCGTCTGTTACTGTAAGGTTTCCATCCCTCTGAAAGCTGGAAAGGATTTTTATAGGACTTCTCCTGTTGAAGTGGCGTGATCTGTGATCCTGAATCCACTGATTGCATGAATCCAGTAAATGATTCCAAATATGCTGAGAACAGATGGAAATCACACGCAATATAAATGGGGATTTTACAGTTTTCAACTTAATCTTCTGCTGATTAATTTAATTTTTGAAGCAAAATTTCTTTGCAAAGGGCTTCATAATGCATTGTTTTTGCGTAGTAATTGTCACTGAATTCACCACCTTAAACATAAGTTTGAGTCAATTTAGAGCTCATGGATATTAAATATTTTAGATTATATAAGAGAATAGATGAGGATTTAGAAACATAAGAGGATTACTTATGGTTAATTATTAATAATAAAAATTACTATTAAAAATTTCAAATTAAAAAATCATAATAGACATTCATGAAAAAATATTTCCAAATATAGCTTTTTAAATCTACATAAAATTTGTAGATGACAGCTTTTATACAACTTTTTTATTATTAATAACATTAAATGAATTTCATATCATGTTTCAAGAATGCTCTATGAGTATTTAAAAATTAAATTTATGTTGTAAAACATAGTTCCATCGTAACACTCAAATGATCCATGCTTAAATATTACAAAAATAAAAAAAATAATAATTTTGAACTTGATGTAAAAATTAATTTTTTTGAAATTTAATTGTTTTGCAAATTTTAATTCTTATTTTTTAAATCCCGCTCATAAAACAAACATGTTTTTTACATAGTAGTTAATATTCACTTGTTACGGATGAAGAAAAGCTGGACTTCCAAGCACAAATTCCAATGGATTTGACTTTACAAATCGGCAATGTAAGCTTCGTCTCCCATAATAAGTTTATATGTTTTTTTTATTGTCCTTATGTCTGTCATTATACTTTTTTCATTGCAAAGACTGAATAAAGAAATTTTCATAATGAGATGCTTAATTTTAAAGATGTGCCATAATGAAAAAAGTGATTCGAGATTTGTTGACAGTGCTGTTTTACGTAAAAAAATTTAAGTTTAAAAACTGAAAAAAAAATTTATTTTTCCTTTTCATATTTCAAAAGAATATTAAAACGAATAATTGAGTATTAACAAAATACATTTATTCAATGATAAATTTTTTAAATCCTTTTCGATAGTTGTGTAATAAAACTTTTTCTTAACTATGTATAGAAGAAAAGTGGTAAATAGACTTTTTAATGTTTCATAAAACAATAGTCATATAGTCACAAACCGTCCTTATTCTACAATATTCTACAGTATAATCTACATTGTCATAGACATTGAAATTTAAAGTAAACTTTAATCTATAATGGTTTTGCCTATGTATGCACACAAGTGACTTTCAAAATAATGAAACATGAATAAAGTATTCTTTATAAGTATAATGTATAACCTCCTTTTGGATGTAATATAGCTTGGATTCACATAATAATTGATTCATACAAGTGCTAAACAGATTTTAGAATATTTTACCGTCTTCATAAAGATTTTGTGTAGTTTTTAGGAAAGAGGCTGTGGTGGATATCTATTTGTATTGAACGTTCTAAAATAGACCATAACCATTCAATTTTATTGAAGCCATGTGACTGTGAAAACCAAAGTAGATGCTTAGCTTCATTCTCTTATTTATAAACCATAATTGAAGAAATCTTGCTTCATGGATAGGTATATTATCTTCCTGGACTATTCCATCTTTTCCATGAAACAAAGTTTGCTTCATGGATGGACCTGCTCAGCTCTAAAATTTTTTTGTAATTCTCCTTAATGGTTCACTCTTTCAGGGGTTGCAATTAATTCAAAAACAAACTGAACCATGACAGCCCAAATCATGGCAGATACACCTCCATGCCTGACATTGGAATGAGACAATCTTACACTTGTACAGTTGTCCTAAAAACAAGCACATATTGTGTTGCAAGGAAAAATGTGAAAGACGATGGCAGAGCTAAATTAATGTACATATTTTTAGTAACGAGAAAAAATGGTAAATTATGTAATTTTTCTAAAAAAAAAAAACTTAATATTAATATTTACAAAATAAAAATTTATTGACGAAAATAATCAAAATATTCATATATTAAAAACTGACCATCCTGTTTACTTCTTTTAGTTGAAATTTGGCACTGTATATCTGCGACAAGTTTATTATATTGTGGTTGGTACGAGCTTATTGCAATGCATAAACACGAAATTAAATGTTTATCTGTTAAATGCGACCAATGTTCGTTTTTTGTTCATGGTTGAAAAAGCAGATCCGCAAAGATACCTCGATCCAAAGTATGATTTCAAACACAAAATCAATTTGTTAACATTTAAATGTTTCCTCATAATTTAATTTTCAAAAATCAGTAACGCTAAATATGTTCTGAATTTAAGAAATGTATCGCATCTTAATTTAATAATTTCTTCCTCGACCATGACTGATGTGATATCGATTAAATGTCCTATTTTTTCAGATACTCCATCAATGTTGACATTTTCATCAAATGGAAACATCATAAAATTGAGTATTTCTTTCAACCTAATTAAATCATCGAATCTTCTTTCAAATTCTTCAAACAAAACAAATAAGTATTAAGCGAATTCTTCGAAGTCTCGGTTTGGATTATGGATGCACTCTTCCTCCCCATGTTTTTGAAGTTTCTCAATTCATGTTTTCTTAATTGAAATGTATATCTTTCTATAGTTTTTTTTAATGTTTTAATCATGCTCATCATGTCCGTTTTAGGTTTTATATAAATTGTAAATCTTTGCAGTTTGTTTTGTGTTTTAAAGCGTAGACTGTAGTAAATTTTTATTTTTAATAATTTATTGATTTCTATGCCATAAGCCATAAATTAAATTGTTAATATCCGAGGTCATTATCGGTATGGTCGCGTGGACTACCTAAAATGTCTTCGGGGTCTACCAGTCAACCGCGGTCGACGTCTTGCCCCCCCCCTGCTATATATAATGTTTGGCATTAACATCTGTGACTGTATCTGTAATCACCGACACTGGAATTTAGATGCTGAGTGTGCTCTACGGTCACTTTTGCCTAAGTTGTTTTCTCTTTAGATATGATGGTCCACTTCAAAATCCTTCGATATCTTTCTCAGAGCTTCTCTTTGCATCCAATATTTTACTTTGCCATGGTTGTCTTGGGTCGTGACTTTAGACATCATTCATTGGAAAAGCCTAAAATTCAGGAAGTTTTGGTCAAAGTTGCTCCAGTTAAATTTGCCCTCTTGAAAATTTAAGAATTCAAAATTTTACACTTTTTGTAAAATTCCAAGACTTACGCAAAATTAATGAAGCCCCCATATATTATATCAATTTCTATTTTTAAAAAATGGAAGTAATTAAATTTTAATGCTTTCGGAACACATTAAAAAATATTGCTTTTATTTACTTGTGTTTCCATTACTTTAATAATCACCTGTGATATAATATATATAAACTGACATTATTTATATACATTATTTACACGTGCAAAATGTAAATAAAGTAAAAATTACGAATTTGTTTTTGACTTACATCATTATTTCACAAGTACGTGTGAAATGTTTTGTTTTAATCAGAAATTGTTCAACTTTAATGATAAATTATTGCTTGTAAATTCTACACATTTTTAAACATTTCCAAAGAAAATTCAATTATTTTTGCTAAAAACACCAGTTAATTTTTAATTAAGGAAATTTAAGGCTATCTAATGAGCAGCTGCTTTTAAAATTCTCCCTAAAGCCCTTCAATAATGTATATGCTGTATGGAAACATTTCATTTTGGTAATTACTTCTCTAGGGTCGCATGTCTTCTGGGAACGGATAGGACGTTCTAGCCTTATTGCGGACCTTTGAAAACCCAGAAGCCTATCTTATATAATGCGTAGCTAGCTTTCATACAACCCTCTAGTAATATAGCATATTTACAATGAATGATGAAAACGCCTTTCTTCATTGTTGGCAAAGAGGCCGTGGATTGTTGACTTTTGTTTGCTCTTCAAGGGATTATTTATTTACAGTTTGACATCCACACTCATCTTTCCGCAAATTTTGCTTCGGTCATTACTAAAATTTCTTTTGAATGTTACATACATGTGTCAAGAAACATTTCAATAATTTTATGTCCAAAATTATAATTTAGGACATATTTTCTATAGTATTCTGATAAGTAGTTTAGCTGAATGTAAGTTAAGTAAGAAAACGCAGATTGAACATTTTTGCTGAATTGATCTTTTGTTAATCATAAAAAATTTAATAAAAAATTGTAAAATTTGATAAATAAATATAAAAATATTTATTTATCAAATTTTCTATATAAATATCTTCATTTATCAAAATTGTAATTTTTTGTAATTACAAAATGGAATTTCATATTTTAAGTGATTTGCATTTAATGTTTTCTGATCAAACATTCGTTAGCAGATATCAGAATGTTTATCTCTGTGACACTCTGGTCATGTATTCGATTTCTCACCTCTTCCCACGTTTGAAATACTTAAAATAATTTGGAATAATTTTAAACTGTAAGAACTGTAGGTAAATTTTAAAAAAAATGATGAATAAATTAAAACAATGTGATATTAGTGAAGAGTATTTGGTCACTTTTCTTTGACGCATAAATCTGTGCTTCAAGAAGTCGTTATACATCACTTGGATAAAATATATGCACCGATTTATGCAAGTTAAATAGCACAAAATAACACCAATAAATACAAGAGCAAGATCATACATGAAACTCATGAGTTCTTGTGTTTTATTTTCGTCAACAAGTATTAGATATGAGCTTCACCAAACGGTAGCTATCAATTAAGATGAAGACCAATACTTCTGGCAGTTGATTGCAGCACGTGTATCCAGGTTTTATCTATGACTTATTATAATACCTTTGTATTTCTGCTAATGGTTTAGAAGAATTCAAGAGACGAATGAGCTATTAGAATGAAAATTGGAACTAGTATCAACGTAGTTCTTCATTTTGCAACCAGACATATAAAACGATGTTCATCAAAATTGTCCGAAGGAAGTTTCTTGATTAGACGTATGATTGACTTGTATTCTGATTAAAACATATTCTTCTTCTTATATTTGGGTTTGTATGTCATTGGGCACATCTGCTTTAATCAGCATTTTGTACCTCAAACTCCAAACCCAATGTTTCCTAGTTCCAGTTGCACGGGTCAACCACTCTATTAATAAAGTCCGATAACCCTTTAATAGAGTTTAGGTGTAACTGTCTGGTATGGATGATGCCTAAAGAAGTTAATCTAGAGAGGGCAAGGGTCTCGCATTCATAAATGATATGCTTGGCCGTTTCCTCTTGCATATGACATTTCCTGCAGATAGGGTCTTGCCGAAACAGTCCCATTTTATGGAGGTGTTTTCTGAAATGGTAGTGCCCAGTTATGAAGCCTACGATTAAACGTATTTTCTGCCTAGAGCATCTTAGAATTTCAGATGCAATCCTCTCTGATGATCCTCAGATCATACTTTTTAATGGTTTTGACCAGGAGTGTTGAGCCAAGCTTCGTACATCCTCTGTTTTTCCCATCTAAGGACAGTGGTTTTTGTGGACTTCAAATTGATACCACAGAAGGATTTTGCACCAATGAGAATAAGAGATGATCCTTGTTTAACAAATTCAATGACCTTTTCATTACTTTCGATTCCTTTGTGATTGGCACCCATACAAGGATCACCTTGTTTCTAGTAGCCAGTTCTGTAAGAAGGTTCCTACATTCCGAAATCATTTTAGATTTGATTTCGAAAGAATCAAATCTAAAACGTATTTTGTACTTACTTTCTGTAGTAGTTGGAACAGTATTTAAGATACCGTTTCGAAGTTCATTGTGCAAATTTCCATGATAGATATTTGGCAATATCTTCAAACACAGATTTATTTTTTTTAAAAAAAATCTATAAAAAAAAGAATATTGAAAACGTACCTAAATATTAGGTTGGGGGAAAAGTAATCCATTATTTTTTCGGTAGACGTCTGTAGTGATCGCTATCTCGTGAGGTATCTATCAAACAATTTCAGATTTATGCTCGTTGGAATGGTGACATTTGACACTAAAATGTCCTCTTGCGGATTTTTGTTTGATGAATTCAGTTACGAGTACAAGGTTTTAAAAATGGAAGACGACAAACAGAAAATTCGATACATTTTCCTTTTTCTCTTGTAACGGCGAAAAAGATAGCCGGGTGGCTAAAATTGTGAAAGGTGTTTATCGTCCTATATAAGACTGTAACAACCAGTTACGCACAATTTTGGTTTTGTCGATTCCGTTCGGGTATTTTTGATGTTAGAGATGCACCTCGCATGTGGATACAGCATCGTCGAAAATGTCTATAAAATATCAAAAATGATCGAAGTGAACCGCATGTCAGCAGTCGTAACGCGCAAGACCTAAAAATCTACATGAAAGCTGTTTTAAACCTTTTTACAAAGTGAATCCAAAAGAAGTTACATAAAGTTCACGCAAAAATAATGGATTTCTTTTTCCCCATACTAATACAATCATCGGCTAATGCAAAGCTTTGTCATTTACTCAAGACAGCTCCAAAGAACTTTATACAAGTATTCTGTGCATTAATTTCTAAATGCTATGCAAAGTAATCTTCATTCTAACCGAAACAAATTCAAGTTTAAATGCAAACAATCATTAAAAATCTCTTTACATCTTTCCCAGATTCCGAGGAGCAAATAATTCCCTATTATGAAGTATCTATCGATGATAATGAATTTTAATTTACAAACAGTTATAGCCTATTCAGCTATAATATTTATAATATGCAAGCAAATAATAATTTGCTTGTTACATCAGCAAAAAAAAAAAAAAAAAAAAGATTACTTTTTGGTTTATTTGTTAGATTAATGAATCTAAAATTCATCAAATTTTCAAAATTCTGGTATTGCTATGATTGAAAGTCGTTACTCGATAAATTGCTGTTCCTTAAGCTCATTTTGTATTGTCATTAAACGGCTTTGTATTGCTATAATGCTTTGTATAGCTATAATGCTTTGTATAGCTATAATGCTTTGTATAGATACAGTGCTTTGTAGTGTATTATGAGAAATGAATTTTGTACAGTTCACCAGCCAATCTAGAAATGCTTATTATCTCAAAAGCAATCCTAAAAGCGAAACTATGGACAAACTTCAGAAACTATGAATGAAATATGAATGAGTTGTATAACTCTGATTGGTTTTGAGATTAACATTCATTAATGTTATCGGTATTGAATGATAAATCCAAGTGCATCAAAATCTACGTTTAAAATCCGCATTTGGAAGATTTTGTGTTTAATTTCTCATGTACGGTATCCACGTTAATTTCAGAAACACGAATTTCTTGATGTGAAAAAATATTATTTCACTTTCATACTGTTCCTGAAATTCACTATTTTTATCTCTATTTGATCTTTTTTTAAGTAATTTTCTTAAAATTTAAATGAGTTTTAATGTATTGTTTGGGTATAACATTCACACAAACACACACATTTAATAATTATTTAAATTTATGTGGTCGCGTATGTGAAATTTGTATATGTTTCTTTATTATCCCATAATACACCACACACGTGACTGTATATATAATAAACTGAAATATAATCCTGAAATATAATTTAAGGATTACATTTCAGATAAATTAATTCTTATTATTATCAATTTTATTCTCATTTATCGAAATGGAGAACAAACTAATGTTTATGAGATAAATTCCTGACATTTGACCATTTGATAGGAGTTCCAAAAATTAAGTATTATAGCTACAAATGGGTCACTTAATTTAAGAATATGTTGACATGGAAAAATAGGAATCTATTACGAAAATTGTATCACTTAAAGGAAATTAGTGAAAAGTTTCTAAAGTAAATAATAAAAAATATATAAACGGAATTATTTTTGTCAGTCTAAGAGACTGTTTTATATATTTCCTCCGCAATGGACCATTGTAAAAATAAGTGATTAGTATTAATCAGTCATAAATATTAATTAGATTGCTGGTTTTTTTGTTATTTTATGAGGGTTTTTTTTGCACAAGAAAGAAAATTTGATAGAGAATCACGATTTTATACCAATTGTGTTATATATTGTTATAACTCGGAATCCAACTAAGAAGGGCTATTTTTTATATTTGTTACATTTTTCCTTCAAAAGATAGCAAATATGAACATTAGTCATCCTCAATACCTATTATTTCTTCCAATGTCATTCATTAATTATAAAGTATGTTTATAAATGGGGAGAGGATTTAAAGTGTAGATGCAGTATACATTAAATGAAAACAGACCTACAAAAGATGATGAAAGGATTTAGCAACAAAATATTTTTTTCTATTATTTATATGTTATACTTATCAAATATCCCGATCCCTTTTTTTCCTTACCTCTTTGCGTTGTTCTTATCTTTATGAAATGTTTAAATATCTCGAAAACGAAGTGGACATTTTACTGTTAAATAGTTGGTTTTGAAGATCAAATAAATTTCTTCTCTTGAACTGTGAACCATGATTAAATTGACACGTTTTGTAAACAATGAATACGATACTGGGGACACTTCATGTTTAATACCAGCGGAAGTGAGCTCACAAAATAAAGCTATTTTTAATGGCGAGTGTGGGTGGAAGGGGAGAAGAGTACTTCGTCAACCCTTTCGCTCTTTCTAGCCTTACCTTCCCCAACTTGACAAAAGACAGGAATGCGAATCTTGGTTGAAGTTTAATGTCTTCAGGACTGCGTCAACAAAGAGTGGAGCCTTGAGATATCGAAGTGAACTCAAAAAGGAGGCGGTTGTCAGTGAAGGAGAGAGTTGGGGTGGGGGTCGAACTCGACACTATGTGAGAGGAAACAACCCAACTTGTTTGCCCATCCGATTAGAGCGCCCCCTGTAGGGAAGTTACACTCCCTTGTTGTATGTCATTAACGTCGTCTTGTGAACAAACGGTGTTTGCAGATGGAATTTGTGCCGTTGCCTCCAAGAATCCGATACCCGCCTTGCCAAAACTCCCCCCCCAACCCCACAAGTCCTTTGTTTTCAAGGTGGTTTTGAATTTCCCAGGATAGATGGCAGTTTTCCACGATGTTTTGTTATTTCTTCCATTTCTCGACTTCAAAGATCGAATGCTCGAGGTTTGAAAAAAAATGAAAAGAAGTGAAATGAGTTTTCATCCCGATTTCTGAAAAGCTAAGTCTGTAAGAAAAGAAGGTATTCCATTAAGTGTCAGATTAGAAAGACATGTTAGTACACATAAGGCGAAGATTAAGAAAAGCTTTTAGTATGTTTCTCAGAGAAAGGTTCTTTTAATTCTAAGATTCACAGCTGAACTTTCCTTTCATGTTTTTTGACTTCTAAAAAATAATTATTTCACCAGGACGAAAACAAGTTTTATTCTTTAAGTTACTTTCGTGTTTTTGTACTGCACTCACTATTCTTTTTCTAACTTATCAGCACTAAATCAAGTATAATTTTTTTTTACAATCTCTATACAGTCATTTTAATTGTTATTAGCTATTTTTTACACTATTTTTTATGTATTATACATGTAAAATGATGAAAATTATTCAGAAATTTTAAAAGAGAAGAATTAATTCAGTAGGAAATATTGAACGAATAGAAAGATTATAAATAAGAAATATTTAAAGTAACCAAATGTTTGCTTAATCATATATCATAAATTATTAAGTTTAAAAATATTTAGAAATTATTCCCTATTTTGAATATAGTTCGTTTTTTGAATCTTATAAACAAATTCTGATAATGTATAAATTTGTGATTCTGAATGGGAAAATATTAAATCATTTCATAATGAACCTGTGATTTAAAATTTATTATTATTATAATTCTGTAATACACATTAAACAAATGTATATAATTATATCAGTATTACATCCTGAATAATAAATGTAAATGTGTTTTTTGAATGAATGTATTTAATAAAGAATATAAATATATATATAGATGACGAAATTTTGATTCCAAAATAATTGTTACGTCATCAAATTTCATAAAAATGCGAAATTTATTGTAAGGAATATTAAAATTAAAATGTGAAAGGCATTTTAAGTTTAAAATTCCTTACATATTTTCCATATTTATGAAATTCAGGAAATATATAAAATAATCAAATGAGTCTCATGAAATTCCTGGGACAGCAATTCAAATTCCTGAAATATCTCAAACATGCGGTATTGGATTCATATCCATAGATTATGACCATTTCATTTGTATACTTTCTTCTCAAGAAAGGAAATCATTCACCAAGAAAGCACGTTGTAGCCTTCAACTGTCATCTATTAACTCAAAATTATCTCTAATTACTTCAGCGTAAGGGATTACAAGGATTTGATATTCACATCTCTGTATTGTTGATCTAAAAAAAGTGTATTTTGTATGACGTGTTGATATACCCAAACTCCCATCATAAGAAATTATAGGAGAGGCCAATATACCTCTACCACCAAATCTGATATCTGTTTCCACAAGTATAAGATTATTTCTAGTGCCACTTTTCTTCAAGATAAAAGTGTGTTGATTATATTGAATAAAGTAAAATTTGATTTAAGTGAGACAAAATTGTGGTATTCTGTTCTTTTAGTTCTCCTCATCTGTCGCGGCGTTTCTGTGGGAGCCTCTTTTTTTAGGTGTTAACGTCACACATGCTAATTTGCTTACAAACATATAGATTGTTTCGAATAATTTTAGTCATAACTATGGTGACTGTAACAGAAGAAGATATTGTTGAAGAAAATATAGATTCATAGTTCCAGGAATTAGTATTAAATTTTCACTGACTGCAATGCGTATTTGGATCAAGTAGCACCCTCTTACATGTTTTCACTATTTTTGCTGTAATCCTACGAGCTTCCCTCATATCTCTACTGCTACTTCGGCTTGGATTTGATCCGTTTCTTAGCTTCATTGATTCAGATACATAACATAGTTTATTACACTTATCGATACAGAATATTTATTAAATGTCAATTCTTATTTTTTGATTGCGTACAATGATTGCAAAAAGAGAGTTTCTACGCATTAAAACATTTTACCAAGGAGATATTTGCATGAAAAGGAGCAGCAGTTTTGACTTAAAATTGAGTCAAATATATTTCGAGGATAAGTATTTTACGGCAATTGAGATTCTCCTCAAATCATTTTTCTTTATTATGAACATTTAAAAAAGCATTTAAAGAAGTTTTTAAAAGAGCATTTAAAAAGAGCTTATTATGAGCACCTATATAAAATAATTTAAATTAACTTCTTCTTCCCGACTAAAGGAAGATTGTAGAAGGAATCAAACTTTAACTTGACCTATGCAACGCTACGGTAATTAGATGGTGCTTACAAGAGAAAGTCAACAATTAGCAAGTGTCAGTGTCTGGTAAACAAGACTTGACCAAAGCCACAACAGAACGAAAACAAAATGGACATCACAATTTCTACTACAACACCGAAAAAAATCATTTTCAACTGTTTTATATTTAGTCTGTGCATATATGATTATTCCGAAATTCTGCAGATAGTTAGAATGAAGAAGATATTTTCGTTAATTTCGACCATTACATCATTTTTATTTCCTCCCGGAACATCATCAATGACAATAGTGTCAGCCAAGGTTAAAACCTTTAAATTTTTAACGAGGTTAATTTCGAACAAATATTGATGTCAATTACAAATTGATTTGAAATGTTGAAGATAAGACGGAAATCCAGCCTTTAATAACAATTGACATACATGCTGACAATATTTTTTTAATAGGTAAATTACAATTTTCCTCAGTTGCACTCCTTTATTATTATTTTGTTACCCTTATAGGCAGTTGTATGTTGATAGTATTTTTTACATTACTTTTTTTATGTGACAAGACGGACTGACAAATTTATTTGGTATTATGTTACTAGGTAATAACTGGTAATAAAGTAAGATTTGGTTACGCAAACATATGTTAATAGGAATGACTTAGCATTTCCAAACATTTTCGTGAAATCGTCTTCCTTAAGTATACATACGACAGTATGATGAATTTGATACAAATACTAGGATTACTGGCAAATAAATCTAAAATAATTAAAATTCTGCAATAAAAATATTTAGCAAGAAATTTCACAGTTTGTTTGTGTATCCCCTCTTGAGGAGCAACTCTTCAAGTATTTCCAAGCTCTGTCTAATGGTTAAAATTTAAATACAAATATATAAAATATCAAACATAAAAAGAGTAAAACAAGAAATTTTCAGTATGTACAAATGAAAAACTATTATTGATATGTAATATAAGTTTTTGCGTTTTATTATGTGAGATTTTGGGAAATATTGATAATTTTTTTGCAAAATTTTGAATAATAATCATTTAATTATTTCTAATTTCTAAAAATAAATTTTTTAATAACAGCATGGATATATTTTTAGAATCTTCTTCCATATTTTTGGTTATATTGCATATTAATATATATATATATATATATAT
>JAPDSC010035004.1:0-14051 GCA_026290005.1 Latrodectus geometricus | reverse complement strand
AAAAACAATGGTCCCCAACCCCTCCATTAAATTTCCACCCACTTTTAAAAACAAAGGTGTAAAAAACCACCACCCCCTTTTAAGAACAATGGTGTCAGAGCCAACCATAAAAAAAACTGAACCCGCACGCAAAAAGTCGCTGACCCGGAAGGGTACCCCCTAAGGAGAGCACCCCCTTTTTCTCTTATGTAAGTTATTCAATAACAAAGGAGAAAATAAATACAGTAATTAAGAACATTATGTTATTTTTAAATATTGTATACCATCTGTATTAATATGTAATAATGAACATGAATTAAGCATATATCAAAAGCAACGTACCTTTTTTAGAACCCTCGCCCCCTCTGCTTTTCTCATCTGGGAGTTGGGACCCAGCAACGCTAGCATTTGACGAGGGTATACCCCCGGAATATCATGAAAAGCAGTATGGAAACACTTTAAAGATATTTTTTAATAACCATTGGCTATTAAAAAATTCAAGCTATGTTTTCACAATTGCGTAATTTATCTTCTAAAGAATGTATGCTGATTGAGGAGTTATCAATTTCCACTTCTATTGCTTTTAAATTTTCACACATAGTTTTAATTCTAAATTTTAATTTGCGAGCTTTCTCACGCAGCTGACGTCTTTTATGCTTCTCTTGAAGAAGTTTTTTTTTCCAAATTAGTAACAGAAGCATTTGATATAGCAATTTCATCGAGAAAGTTTTTAACTCGATCCACAGCGAGTGCAGATGTTGTCTCCATAATGCCTTCCATGATAATGAAGTTGCAACGTCTACATAAATGAATTTGTGTCGTAAGCGGAAGTGCGTCACCGTCCACGAAAAAATAAGGACGGACGGCTGAGACGCGACGGATGGGTTAGTCTTTTTTCAACTTTTTTGGGAACGCTTTTGAAGTTGGAACGCTTAGCTCGGGACGCCTGAACTTTTCAAGGACAACAACTCTCGTTTCTCCCTCGCTTTCACTCTCGATAGTATTTTATTCATTTAAAGAAAACTCGTTAGTATGTAAATAAACAGAGATGGAAAATATATACGACTTATTCGGTGATATGATAGCACTCTACGGGGATGTGAACTATAGAATGACTAGTTTAGCAAGAGTTTGTCAAAAGTTATTCTTATGCATAGAAGAAGAAGAAACTTATAAATATCAAGAAATTCATTCCTTAATTTTAAAATATGTTATTCAAATGCATCAAATATTGCATGAAGAGAAGAACAAAAATGTTCGGAAAATGGGGTGTGATATTCTATCTAAACTGAACAAACTGCTTTAGATTTTAATGATTTTTAAACCATTAAAATCACTGTTCGAATTGAAACATTTGCGCAGGTTGAGACTTCCCGACATCTTTACTTCCTAAATACACAAAGAAAAGAGGTTTCAAATCATTGAGTTTTAAATAATCTGACGCCATTTTATCACATCTTTGCGGTAAAGATACAAGACAATTAGCCAATTCTACAACTATTCTATTTCCATATCTTGTGGTTATCAGTTTAATTTCAGTAACAGGATATTTTTCATGGATGTTGAGTTCCCTCATTTTCTTGAAAGCCTTTCTTTCTGCTCCATCTTCAAATGAACTGAGTGCGTTTAATTTATTTAACAATTCCATTTTGCGTTTATTATATAAGAAAAAAATTTTCATTTCTTTAAATGCGAAAAATTATGTACTTATCTACACTCATAGCTTTGATTTGTCTCTTTTTTAATGATTCTATCTCCTCTGTATTCAATGTACCTGTAGGTATGTGAATAAGTGACCCATTCTCTAAACGAATTAAAATTTTATCAGTGTGGACCGCAACTTCAGAAATCAGGTATTCCCGGTCCAGTTCTTTATAAGTTCTAATATGTAAAGAATTAAGTTTTTCCATTTATTTATGGAGCTAAAAAAATTCTAACTTTTCGTTGTGTAAATAGGGTTCTAACTTACATTGTCCTCCTGTCAGTACTGATAAAGTTAAAACATCATTCTGTTTCCCATACACAAATAAAATGATTGATTCTTCATTGACACGTATTTCCTTATCGAGAAGGAGCTCTTTACCTTTCTCAAATCGTATCTTTGGTTTCTCATTCCTGTTGGAACAGGCTAAGAAAATTGTTACCTTCATATACATTTCATGTGGTAGCTTTAAGTTTGAGTCCAAAAGCTTTGAAGTAAATGTATTGAACGGGAAAGTTTTGAAACCATTACCTATAAACTCTACTCCTCGATCTGTGGAAGCACAGAATGTCTTAGTATCAACATAGTATTTATTAGCACAATCTGTATCATATTGAGGTCTTTTCACACCTGAAATTCTTTGATTGTGAGCATAATAATTTTTATTAATTTTATTCCATAGAATACAGTAATAATCAAGATATTTTTTAGTAACAACATCGTTTACCTCTACAGGCTCCTTGACATTTGACACTATTTTATTGTTAGCATCATAACAATCATCTTTTAGAATCAAAGCATTAGTTTCAAAATAATGTTTATTGACACCATCATGCTCAGCTTTTGGATCTGCAAGATTTATAATCTCTCTGTTTTTAGCGTCATAAACATCTTCATGGAGTGTTAAAGCATTATTTTCAAAATATCGCCTATTCACAACATTTTTCTCAGACTCGGGATCCTTTACATTATTTATCGTTTTACCTTTCGCATCAAAATTTCCTCGAGGTGAATGCAGTAAACTTTTGCTTTGTAACAGATCAACCACTGTATCTACATAATCCCTAGTTGCAGAATCAGACTGCTCAACCGGATTTAAGAGATTGCTAATTCTTTTTCTTTTTGCGTCGTACTGCTGATCATTTTCTGAAAGAATTAAACTTTTATTGGATAAATCTAGAATGGATGACTTCAAACCCTTCCTACATCTGTCTACATATGTCTTTGTTGTGACGTCATTATTTTCCGTAGGTTCTCCAGCATTCCTCAATATCTTTTCTTCCATATCGTAATTACCATCGTGTGTCAGTTTAAACCCTATTTCTGGAATACCAGGAGGTCCTTCTTTAAGTTCTTCCTCAAAAAGTGGATAATATGCTGTCATTTCTTTATTTTAATAAAATTAATTTCAATAGTCTTCCGACTATTAAAATTAAAATACGATACTACATTTATAACTTTAATGTTTTGATCATGGTGATATCTTGGTTCTTTATGTTCAAGTAGCATTTCTTGCGCTCTCGTAAGATGAAGTAGAAAACATAATTTTTGGTGGTGTTGTTCCTCAACCTCCAGTTGAACTCTATAGTCAGGTTATTCGTGTCTGTATAATTTTCATGGTGAGTTAGATTGAAGCAAATGATTGGGTATAATTTACCGAAATTGGAATAATTGACCATGCATCCCGTTTCTGAATTAATGGTGTTGAGTCCAGCTTCCAAAAGAGCTGTGTACAGCCGATTGTAATCACCTTTCTCAAAATCCATCATGTAACTTACAGTTGGAACCCTTACATTATTAACCATCAGCCAACATTCCGTCATATCTAAGTTGTCGAATAACATGTTGTTATGTTTCGCATTTTCATATCTTTCAGTGTATTGAGGTATGACGTACAAGGATAATACTTCATCTGAAGTAGCATTTATGGAGTAAGACCCGCTTGAATTCTTTAAGAAAATATTCGACTTGACAATGCTGTGTTGGTTCCAGTTTATTTCCACAGGCTTATCCGATAACCTTAATTCGTTAAATTTTGCAGCAGCTGAATTCTTGAATCTGACATAAGGAAGCCAAAGCGATAAATCTTCCACTATTACCTTGTAGTCCTTATTTTGCTCATCTGTATACAGCATATTCTGACTGTGATTTCTTTGAAACTCAAACTTGACTTGGAAACCTGTAATGACCTTTTTGTATTCATTGAAGAAATCAAATACGTATTTTAATGGTATCCATATAGTGACAATTTTGCTATTTTGAGTAAGCTTGCATCTTTCTTTGAATCCTTGATTAAACTCGTCGTTCGTTCCTAATTTTTCAAAAAATTCAGTTATTTTAGTCGCGTCAACCAAAGTCCCATCATACTTCAAGGGTTTTCTGTCCGCTGTATCTGACGTATCTACGTAGAAGAGCATATTGGTAGCTTCCGAAGTAGAATAGTCCGGAGTGAAGTGAATCAGACCTAACACATGTCGCATGAGAGCAGAATAATTAATGTTGGTTTCGATTTCAGTGTTCCCTAATGTAAACCTGTTAGCGTTTATTAAACCTCCTCCATTCACGAGAGCTACATTATCATCCGCTATTGCAGTTCCATTACTGTTAACAATTTTTACCTTTTGCTGTAAATATCCGTTAGAATATAAGATATTGGAGTTAGTGTCTTGTATAAAGAAATGGTAAGTGGCATTTTCAGTAGAATTATCGCTATTTTCATGCCTAACTTCTCTATACTCGAGACTTTCGATGTCATCATCGTAATAATAATCGGTGTTGTTTAAATCAAATATTTTATTCATTTCGTTCATTTATTATAAAAACAATTTTTTTTGTTACTCTTGAGACACTTCTTAATTTAATAGCTATTCTGCTATTAAATCAAATCTAAAGAAACTTCAGTCCAGCACCATGTTTTTTCTTCTTTGAAAATATCTCATTCAACTTATCATGGACAAACTGTTTGGCTTTACCTTCTAATGCACTTAGCTGCATTAACATAAGGGCATCTGAAAAGAACCCTCTCCTTTGTATCTTCTTACTCTTCCTTTGAAGTCTATGCTTATTCATTTCTTTATTTAGAGGGCAATAAAATTGTATTGTACTTCTTGCTTATTGAGGGGAATTAAATCACCTCTATGATTCGTTATTCTCATTCTGATTCTATGAACACTCTCCATCCGAACAGGAAAGAACAGAGGTTTTTCAAATGACTTTATGATTTGACTGCCTGGACGATTAACATTCGTAAAAGAATAGATTACGTTTGAGGAGTGAAAGCCGTTGATGTAGGCTCCCTCCGCGACATCGCAATGTATATAAATGTTATCATTCCCACCAGATAAGTCGGCAATATACTTTCCAATTTGTTCAGACTCTTCATATATTTCAGGTTCGAAACCTAACAGTTTATGCAGGTTTTTGCATTTTGTTAAATCGATCTTATACCCGTCTTTTAACTTGATGGCTATTCTTTGCCGTTCCTCAACTATACCAAATAGAATTGGCGGATCATCCCCAAAAAATTTCAGCATGTAACGGTTCAACCCCTTAACAGTATAATTTCCATCCGGTAGAGACAGCTCTAACCACTGATGGTCATCATAATATGAAAAGGTCTCATCTTTGATATTATCCCAAGAAACGTACATTGAAAAGGACTGAAGAGCAATCTGCTTAAACCTAAATGGTCTGGAATATTCAATTGTAAAGTCTTCTGACTTTTCCAAGTTTTTCGAATCTAATATTAATAACACCATTTATTTATAGAGAACATTTATTTCATTATGGTCACTAGGTTCTTGGGTAAAAGAATACAAGACATCTTCAACGGACTTACCATTGTTTCTTTCACTAATATATTTCATACAAAAGTAACCACATTTGACAGAGGCCGGGTGTTGTAAAAAGCTTGAGTTATAACCTATTTTTTTCCCAGAACTTTGCAGATATTTCTTAATACTCGTAGGAATTTTGTAAACATGTTCTCCAAAAGGATCAAAGTACTCCACGAAATTGTTATTAGGGTCGTTATAGTAACATACCCAGTGTGTACCAGGTCCTGTTGCTATGTCCAAATTAATAATACCGTTCTCGAACCTTCTCATCTTTTTAGGCAACAGATCCGAAGTGAAGACACCCCTAAACCCTCTTTCTTGCTTCATATTGTCTTTAATTACTTCGTTGGATATTCCCAGTTTTGATAGACTCCCTTTCCACGGGGTTTTTTTTGAGCACAACCCGATCCGGAAATTTTATCCAAAGCTTTCTTTGCTCCCCATCCAGCTGCCCCACTTGCGGCACCTAAAGCCAACGCCTTAGCTCCGGCAATTAATGCAGGTAAAAATGGAGCTAGAAAGGGTAGAAAGCCACCTGTTTTCTTGAGTTGTGTCTTGCTAATAGTAATTCTCTTTCCCTTCCCGATTTGAGCTATTTGTGTTGGAGTTAAGTACATGTCATAGTTAGAAGGTTTTGTCCTATCTATTTGTAGGGAAACTTCTTCTCCTTTCTGATATCCAGATTTTAATTTGGCAATCTGATGATCGCTTAAGTGTATTTTGGTTTTGACGTAGTTACTCATTTATTTAATAAGAAATTTTTATAGTATTCTTTTACTTGTTCGTTGTTTAGAGTTCCTTCTCTTAATAACGCATCCAGTAAATCAACGACTTGAGTGTGCAATTTTTTACTCTTGGATCCATTGCATATTTTATCGGTGAATCTAGCCAAAATTTCCAGTTTATCTTCCACTCCTTTACCGAGGTATATTTCTTTTCTTTGTAGGTCCCTCAACCGCTCTCAATAATCCTCTAAGGTAATCATATGTTCTCTTAAATAATCAGCTTTAGTTAATAGTTTATCTTCTCTTTCTTCATCCTTTTTGGTCATTCGAGCAATCTGACTCATAACGTTTCCTTTTTGACGAGCCAATTTTAAGTAAGTACTCTTTACTCTATTGATAACTTCCTGCAAAGCATCCTTGGACTCATTGTACAACTTTGAGGGACTTGGAAAATTATTTTTCTCTAAATACTCTACATCTAAATCTTTATCAAAATAGAAGATATTTGGAGTCTCTGGAGTCGCTGGAGGCGGTTCAATCGCAAGAGGAATCTTATCAACAGCATCTTTTATAGCCGTAAAATGTTCCTTTCTAGTAACATCTTGTTGTTGAAGTTTCTCGGTTACAGGCTTGTGAAATTCAGACAACGTTCTCTGCAGACCTAATTTTTGTTCAAGATTTTGTTCGTTGTTCTTTCTAATCTCCGCCTGAATCTTAAACACTTTCAAGTCATTCTTAACTTCTTCTCTTAGCCTCTTATTTCGCTCTTTTTGTAAAGCATTCATTTATTAGTAAGCAAATTATTTTTTACTGGAAGCAAATAGGGTTTTACTGGAAGCAAACTAATTTTTACTTGAAGCAAAAAAGTTTCACATTAAATAAAGATGATTCCAATTGAAGATTATACCGAACCAGAAGAATTAGCTGATGCAAATCAACATTATTTATTACCGAAGCACCCTTTCAGACTTTTGATCGCTGGAGCTTCAGGCACAGGCAAAACGAATTTATTACTGAATTTCATTTATGATTACCTTGAGTTTGATAACTTGTTCATTTGCGCTAAAGACATGTTTGAACCCAAGTACACTAAGCTCAAAGAAAAGTACACAATGTTTGATGGTGTGGATATTAAAGAAATATTAGCAAAGTATCCCAAAAAGAAGAAAAAAATTATGCTCGAGTTATTTGATAAATACGGCAAGAAAGGAACCTTATTTTCCTCGGATACAAAAGACTTTATATCAGTGGACGATCTGGACTCATCTTGTAAAAATGTCGTTGTCTTTGATGACTGTGTGACAGACAAAGACCAGAAGAGTATCGAAGATTTCTTCATCCGGGGTAGGAAGAAGAATGCCTCAATCATTTACCTCTCTCAATCCTATTACAGAACGCCTATTGTTATTAGGAGAAATTGCAACTACTTGATATTTTTTAACCTCCAACAGAGGGAGATTCAACAGATTATAAGGGAGGTAGATGGCAATCTAACGAAAGAAGAGTTCAATCGATTGTACAAAAAGTGCATGCAACAACCATATGATTTTTTTATGCTTGATTTAGTGAATCCAGCCTTGAGATATCGGAAAAAATATTTCATCCCTATAAATAAAGATGGAAGAATACTTACGGAAGAAAATTTACGTGTATAGAAAGAGTTACCACCATTATCATAAGATAAAGATTTCACTATCCATTACAAAGTTCCTTTGCAGTTCATTGGGCGTATCCGCTTTTGCGATGGTACCCTTAGCCGCTCTGAGCTTAAGTGCTGGTATAGTCGAAGTTATCGAAAAGTCCATGAATATCGTCGAAAGGAATGAAGAGTATAAGCAGTCTTACAAGTTTTATAAGCAACTGCTGAATTCATTCAAATCAAACGCATTATCAGAAGAAGAGGTGTACAGCAGAGAGGATGATTTTATCAATAATTCAGTCTACTTACCCAGAGAAAAATACATGAAACAAACCCAACTGAATGGTTATGAGTATGTGAGTAAATAATTTTTTACATATAAATAAATGAAGAAAGGAAAAGGAGTTATAAACTCTGCAATCAATAATTTACCATTTGAAATGCATCTACCTGGTCACCAATTTACAGGGCCAGGAACTCAATTGCTCAAAGGTAAAACTAGGCTAAACCCTGATTTAACATATAAAGAATGGAGTAAGCCCATTAATAGAGTCGATGAAGCTGCATATAAACATGATGTGTGTTACCTAAAAAACAAAGACACCGAAACAAGAAACAAGATGGTTGACACAAACATGATAAAAGAACTTGAAGATATTCCCAATCCAACTCTCCGGGAAAGGCTAGATAAAGCTGTTGTGAAGCCAATTATCAAAGCAAAGAAGACATTTGGAATGGGTTCAAAAATATACTGCTTAAAATGTAAAACCCACACCGAGACTAAAGACGTGCAGCACACTACCTCAAAAAATGGCAGACCTATGATGAAAGGAATCTGCATGGATAGTGGCTCTAAAAAGAGTCGTTTTTTACCGTTAAAGGGGTAACTGAGGACCCCGAAAAAGTTTATTACGATCCGGAGACTGGATATTGCGGTATAAACGAACTCAGTAGAAAAACAGGTTTAAGTCGAAAAAAAGTCTCAGATTTCTTACATCAACAAGATGTGTACACAAAACACAAACCACTCATCAGTAAGTTTAAAAGAAGGAGAACTTATGTCTCACACATTGATGATCAATGGCAAGCAGATTTAATGTTTGTCTATAAATTTGCGAGGAGTAAGCATAATGATGGAACTAAATATCTACTAACAGTTATTGACTGCTTCAGTAAATATGCATGGGCCATTCCTATTAAAGACAAATCATCAAGCGAGGTGACTCAAGCATTTAAAAAGATCTTCAAAGAGCGGGTTCCGGAAAGGATTCAGACGGATAAAGGCCTAGAATTCGTTGGCCATACCACTCAAGAGCTATTTAAAGAGAAAAATATCCAATGGTTCACAACAGAAAATGTTGAGATAAAAGCGGCAATGATTGAAAGGTTTAACCTAACGCTAGGCAATAAAATAAAGCTCTACTTATGTCAAAATAACACTGAAAGATATATAGACGTACTAGACCAATTAGTGAAGAATTACAACAACTCATACCACAGAAGCATAAAGATGACGCCTGTGGAAGCCAGTCTGGATGAAAAGTGTGGAGAGGTGTATCGTAACCTGTTTAAAGAAAAGACCATACGCAAACCTAAATTTCAGGTAGGGGATAAAGTAAGAATATCAATATATAAGTCCACCTTCAGAAGAAGTTACCAAGCGACCTTCACGGAAGAGGTATTTATCATTTCCGAAGTGTTAAAGACCGACCCTATCACCTACAGGGTAAAGGACTTAAGTGATGAAGAAGTGAAAGGTACTTTTTATGATAATGAACTGGTAAAATATGATAAGAAAGACAGCGTGTATAAGATTGAAAAAATAATCAGAAAGAAAGGGGACAAATATCTAGTAAAATGGGTAGGCTATCCTGAGACCAGTTGGATCCATAAAAACGATCTTCTATAAATTTATTTTTAATAGCTGTCATGGCTATTAAAAATTGATCAACCATCACTTATTGGGGTCCAGTTTAAAGCTTCGAAAACGGTTCGACAGATTTCTTCATTCTGCTCAAGTGTTTTCTTCATTTTAGGTAACTTAAGCGGTACCTGAAAATCTCTTTTCCGCAACAGATGAAATAAAATGTATTCTTTGCTGATTAAGTTTTTCCGCTCTGGAAACAATTCTTCATACTTATGGATAAATGTTAAGAATTCAACCAAGATCACATCTTCTAAGGGTATATTAAACCCATTTAACCATTTAGTAAGATTTTTCACTCTGCTTTGACTCCTCTGTTGCATCTTCATCATCAAATACAATTGCTTTCTATCTAGAGGACGTTAGATTTTTTGAACAGTGTTTCATCTCTAGTCCGCGGTCTCATCACCAAACATCTAAAGAGGCTGCATGGTCTGAAGGTCAATTTCCAGTTCCTTTGCGACTATGAAAAGGGGAAGGATGACTCACTGATAGAAATGGAGAAGAACTTCAAAACAGAAAACGAGGTCGTCTTAGAATCAACTGATTTGGTGACCTTTTACAGATCGGTTATTCAAAAGTTATTGACGGAAATGGAGGAGTTTGTTGCTAGGGGTTCAGGTTGGAAGCTTGTCAGAATTAAAAGCCTTGAGGTGAGGATCAATAAGTACAACCCGCTGAGAGGATCATCCTACATTGATCTACCAAAAGTGATTAAAAGTAAGAAAGCAGTCATAAACGTACAGAATGAGGATAATAAGTGTTTCATGTGGGCAATACTCTCTGCCCTGCACCCAGCGGGAAAAGATGCCCAAAGAGTCACCAAGTATAAACCATATGAGAATGAGCTAAAGTTTGAAGGCATTGAATTTCCTGTAAAAATGGAAGATAGGGTACTGGGAAGGTTTGAAAAGATGAATAGTGTATCAGTGAACGTATATTCATATGAATATACGTACGTAAGATAGGGTACTCGGAAGGTTTGAAAAGATGAATAGTGTATCAGTGAACGTATATTCATATGAAGAAAAGACCAAAAATAAGGACATATACCCCTTGAGGATAACTCGAAATAAAGCAGATAAACATATCAATTTGCTCTACGTAAAAAACGAAGAAGGCAACAGCCACTATTGCTGGATAAAAGACATGTCAAAATTAATCAGCGCTCAATTAAGTAAACACGAGAAAAGAGTATACCCGTGTGAAAGGTGCCTGCTATTTTATCGCTCTGAGGAAGATCTGCAAAGGCATGAAAAGGATTGTAAGAAAAATCAGGCTGTTAAAATAGCAATGCCTAAGGAAGGTGATTCTTTAAAGTTCAAAAATTATCATAAATCATTACGAGTACCTTTCACGATAAATGCAGATTTTGAGTGTTTAACGAATAAGATGGATACTTGTGTACCTGATGAAAGTGCATCGTACATGCAAAAATACCAAAGGCATGAACCTATGAGTTTTTGCCTTTACATCAAATACAAACATGGAGACTATAAAGCACCCATCGTTTACAGAGGTCCCGATGCCACTAAAGTATTTTATGATACATTAAAGACAGAGGCTCTAAAGATAAAGGGAATTTATGACGAGAAGCAGCCAATCAAGATGACTGTCGAAGATGAAGAGCACTTTCAGAGAACTGATGTATGTCATATCTGCGAGTTGAACATCCGAACAGAGCCATCACCCTATTCAAACGGGGAAAATCCAGACCACGAAAAAGTGAGAGATCATGACCATTTGCTCGACCCGTCAAAATGCGAATCAAACTACAGAGGTCCAGCGCATAACTTGTGCAACTTAATGTATCGAAACCCTTCCTTTATCCCAGTCTTCATCCATAATTTATCCGGATATGATGCACACCTGTTCATAAAGGAACTTGGAGGGGATAATGGAGACATTGACGTTATACCGAACATCGATGAAAAGTATATCTCATTCAGCAAGGAGGTGGGAGCAGAAATGGTGGAGACTGATAAAGGGAAGAAAGTCAAGGTCCCTGGAAAAAAATTGAGGTTTATTGATTCATTTCGATTCATGGCCAGCAGCCTCGACAGTCTTGCGAAAAACGTAAAGGAATTTAGGGAGACAGCCAAGTACTTCCCCAAGGACAAGCTAGACTTCGTCACCCGAAAAGGCGTCTACCCATACGATTATATGGACTCGTGGGACAAATGCGAAGAAACCAAGCTGCCTCCACAGGAAGTCTTTTACAACCAATTGAATGAGTCACACATAAAGGATGAGGACTACGAGCACGCCAAAAGGGTATGGCAGGCCTTCAACATTAAGACATTGGGTGAATATTCCGATTTATACGTGAAGACTGATGTGCTGATCTTGACTGATATCATAGAACATTTCAGGGATGTCTGCATAAAAACCTACAAACTGGATCCTGCATGGTACTATACAGCACCGGGACTCTCTTGGGACGCTATGTTAAAGTCCACTCGAGTAAAATTAGAGCTATTAAGTAATTATGATATGGTACTTATGCTTGAAAAAGGCACAAGAGGAGGTGTATCCCAGTGCTGTAACAGATATGGGAGAGCTAATAATAAATATATGAAGGTTTATGATAAAACAAAAGGATCTAATTATCTAATGTATCTCGACGCTAATAACCTATATGGTTGGGCAATGAGTCAATTCTTACCATATGGTGGTTTCAAGTGGGGGAATGCTGATATTGATGTGACCAAAATAGCAGATGATGCGGATAAAGGATACATTCTAGAGTGTGATCTGCAATATCCTGAACACTTGCATAATCTCCACTCAGATTTACCATTAGCCCCTGAGAATAGAATACCCGATGGTTCGAAGCAGTCTAAACTGTTAACAACGCTGTATGATAAAGAGCGCTACGTCCTCCATTACAGGGTTCTAAAACAGTATTTGCAGCTGGGGCTAAAGTTGGAAAAGGTGCATAGAGTGTTGGAGTTCAACCAGTCCAATTGGCTGCAGAAGTATATAGACCTAAACACTCAGATGAGAACCAAGGCAACTAATGATTTCGAAAAGGACTTTTACAAACTCATGAACAACTCCGTGTTCGGGAAGACGATGGAGAACATCAGGAAACGCCTCGACATCAGACTTCAGTGCGACCCCAAGAAAGCCGAAAAGCTTATAGCAAAACCTAACTTTAAAGGGAGAACTATATTCGATGAGAATTTAGTCGCCATACATATGAACAAAACCAAAGTGTGCTTTGATAAGCCCATCTATGTTGGAATGAGTATATTGGATCTATCCAAGCATTTAATGTACGACTTTCATTATAATGTGATGAAACCCAAGTATGGAGAGGATGTTAAACTGTTATATATGGACACGGACAGCTTCATATACGATGTAAAAACGGAGGACTTTTATGAAGATATGAAAGGAATGATTGACTACTTTGACACCTCAGATTATCAGGAAAATAATAGGTATAAGATGCCAAGGGTGAATAAAAAGGTTCTGGGGAAAATGAAGGATGAGCATGCTGGAAAAATTATGGAAGAGTTCGTCGGATTAAGATCAAAAATGTACGCCTGCAAGACTGAAACAGACTTGGTGAAAAAATCCAAAGGGGTCAAGAAGTGCGTTGTGAAAAATAGAATAACCTTCGAGGATTACAAGAACTGCCTATTCAAGCGTAAAGTACAGCACAGAACCATGAATCTCATCAGAAGCACAAAACATGAGATTCATTCCATACATGTAAATAAGATTGCCCTCTCCGGGGAGGATGACAAACGACACATATTACCGGATGGTATTAACACTTTAGCCCTCGGTCACTGCACAATAACAAATGAAGAATAAAGTGTAATGATGAAACATGTGGGGAATATATTTTTTTTAATAGTTTTTGAACTATTAAAAGATAAAGACTTGGGATTCTTCTATTTTATATTCCTAAAACAGTTGTTTCCTTTAGCTCTCATCAAGACTCTCAATTATTTTTTGAAACTTATCTTCTAAGTTTCCTAAGCGTTCCATGAATTCTCTCGTTTCAGATGGGGTTATTGATGAAAGTATCATCGATTGAAGCTTCTGAAGTTCTGCTCGAAAGCTATAAATTAATGTGATGCGAGTGCATACCTTAATCAAATGGGTTTCCTTTTTATTCATTTCCATTTCTTTGTTTATATATTTGTTGTCTTTAAATACTTAAAATACCTCTCTTGCGAAGTTCTGAGAAAAAGGGGGTGCTCTCCTTAGGGGGTACCCTTCCGGGTCAGCG
>JAPDSC010034990.1:32520-61644 GCA_026290005.1 Latrodectus geometricus | reverse complement strand
TTGTCCATTAAATAAATTTTTGCTTTGGTTCTAAATTCAGACAAAAAGAAAAAAAAAATTAACGAAAACAATAAAATAAAATCATGCTGTTTTCTGAAAAAACTATTTCACCATTGAATTGATATTTTTGACTATAAATTTTTCTTCAATCTATTTACCTAGATTGAACTTTAAAATCCACATGACATAAATGACTGGATGATTAAAATCATATACTTGAATTAAAAATTTAATACTAAGGATATATATTGTAATGGATTCAGAAAAATATTAATATCTTTTTGAAAATTTTTCAGCTAAAATCATTTTAAAAAGGTTGAAGCGTGTTTTCTAAATATACTTATCATATGGATATCTAAATTTCTTATGCTTTATTAGATTTTAAGGTGTGATACATTTTAGTAAAGTGGCCTTCCCAGATAGTTTTTGATGAATATTATTTATTTTGATAGCAATCTAGAATATTTAGTCTCTTCATTCTAGTGTATTTATCCTATTATATTAATAAAAATAATAGTTAAAACATAAATTATAGCAGTGATTAAATTTTTTAAGTATAAAGTTTAATAAAAAATACTGGTATTTGATGACAGTTAAAAATGGTTCTTAATTAAAATGAACATTGAAATTTCGTTAAAAAATAATACAATTTAAAAATTGGTAAATTTAATCCAAAATCAAAATATTATTATGTCATTTAAACTTGTGAACACATATTTACAAATTTGTTTTTAGTATCATAAGTAATTTTCACTATGATTTAAAAATTAGTAAGCATGTTCTAATATTATAGTTGTTCATAAGATGTATTTACAAACCCAACTTTTTCAAATGAAATTCAATAGTAAAATGAATAAAAGTTATTGAAAAATCTTAAATCTTTTTATAAAAATTTTAATATTGAATTTTTGAATAATGTTTTCCAAGATTATTTAATCTATAGATTATATCAAGAATACGGTTTTAAATTTTCATTAGAGTTATTGTGCACTTAGATGGTAGGAATCAAAGAGAGCTGAATAGTTGGAAATACTTATCTGTTGCTGCAGTGTATTTGATAAACACTAGAAAAGAAGTTCACGAATGAGATGCGAAAACATTTATTATTCCTATTAAAGCTAAAAATGCTGGTAGATGCTGGATTAATATACTAGCTAGATATCGCTATTTAAACACCATCAGCTGATGACCTTGATTTCACACATGCTATTATTCGGTCGACTAGGCATTTTCGCTGATATTAGACCTTCAATAAGTTGGAGGTATGAAAACTATGTCATAACTCAAGGAGGTAATTTATAATACCACCTAGGATGACGGTTTTTTTTCCTTTTACCATACCACTTTTGGATTACTAATGTTAATATACATATTTTTTCCTTTCTTGTTTGTAATTTTTGTGCCTTTCTTTTCTTGTAATTAGTATTATCACTAACGCGAAACGGAAGCGTTTCCAGCAATCCATATTTCTATGTTATTTTTTATAGGCTAGTAATTCTCTAAATTGCTTAAAAGTTTCAAAGCATTATACAAATACACCGTGATTATTAAATAACTTACAGACAAAAATATAGTTTTTGTAATAAGAAATAATGTACAATCATTTGTACTTTCTCTAACAGACTATGCAATGTAAAAATTGTATAGTATTTACAAAGTATAGTATTTTTTAATGAAAATTAAACTGTAAAAAATGAAACTTTCTTTATGAAATATGCATAAATGAATGAAATACGCAAAAAAAATTTTTTTCAGAAATTAAGTAAAAAATCCAATCTATTATGTTAATTGAAATCTGGGATTAAGATAAGGATAAAAGAAAAGTAATTCTCTAAATACAATACAATACACATCTGCACAATACACATTTTTCATTAATATAAAACTTCATAAAAATATTAAAGAAATTTTTTAATCCTTATTCTACATGAGTAAATATAATATCATACTTTTTGGGAGTATGTTGATTTGGAATAAAACTAGTTTTAGCGAATAAAAAAGTTACATTCTTATACAAGATTTTTGTCCCATATTAGCAGTTAAGCTTTCCATTTATCACATTGAACTTTAGCTAAACCCAACTAATTTACTTTAAAATTTAAAATTATTTTTTTTTTCATTTTAAAAATAATAATTTACTTTTTTTTTGCAATGATAAAAAATAATTTTATTTCTGCAAACATACATTTTCTTCAATACTTTTTTGACGTTTGTCAATTTTCTTCATAACTACAATTTCTAGAGAAATTGTAATCTTTATAAAACATTCATTTATTTGCTTTTTGTGTTGGTTGCTTCAAAAATCTGAAAAGACATATTTTCTTGTTGTTAGTAAAGAATTCAATTAGAAAATGTTGAGTTCAATATAAATAATAACTTCTTGAAACATTCTATGCATGTGAATTATTTTTAATATTTTTTTAAATGTTTTGTTATTATATTTTCTCAGTTTGTTAATTTTATAGTACATCTTTCCTTGAAGGGAATGAAATTATACAACAAATTTGATGTTCAAAAGTAACTTCCTAGCTTGATAACATTATTAAATTCATGAAATTCAGTTACCCCATATACTTTAATATTAAAAATGCGAGAATTTTAAAACCTTTCACATTAATTTGCATCAAACTTATGTACCATAGAATAATTTATCACTGCTGATAACATACCATAATATTTAGAATGTTTATCCGCGTGATTACCATAATCCTCTCTTATGAGGTATTATAAGAATAGAGACAGTGGACTTTCTCTTTTATTTTACAATAGGGGATTTTAATTCTTAAACATTTGAATGTAATTTATTTAAGGCGCCAAAATTGCACATTATTTTGAGTCTTAACACAATTTGGATTTTGATAATTTACCAATTAATGAAGATATTTTTTACGGTAAAATTCAAAGTTATTGAAGAATAATTTATTTAATATTATAAATCATATCAATTTGATCATTATAAAATGAATTAAAATACCAATTTTTTTTTATTTTTATTAGCCTCAAATGCTTTTAATAATAAATCCGAGGATATTCTTATTTTTCTTAATTAAATTTTGGCGGAAATTAAAAACAGTAAGTCATAATGTAATAATAATTATAAATCCCAATATACTCTAATTCTTTTTAATTAAATTTTGGCAAAAATTAAAAGAATTTAGTCATATGAGTGGATGAATATGTGATATTTAGATACAGATTCTGAGGTTCAGTGTATAGAGTTTATTCAGAGCAGTGAAATGTAATTGTTCCTTGTCTTTGGTAATGAAACCCATTAATTTTAGTATATCATCTCGAAAATAGAAAACATATCTATATAACATATTTATATATATATAATTGTGATTTATGCAGTTTCGTTCATTATATGGTTTTTTTATATCAAAATTTTAATTTAAGATATAGTATTTCTTTATTTTGCTATGTTATGTTTAATTACGATAGTTCATTTGACAGAAATTAACAATTCATGCACTATCATAATTTTGAGAAAATCTTGATCAGAATTTTATTTGTTTTATGTTAAATATTTTTAGACATATTTTAGCTAAATGTCTGTGCTTTATTTACTAAAGGTTTATTTGCTTTAAATCACGAGAATTAAAAAAGATTAGAAATTATTTCGAGTGTCACATTATTTATATAATATTTTATTATAAGTTTATTGACCGAAAAAAAATTCATTTCTAGGGAAAAATATTATAATTAATATGTTCCAGCATTATATTTTATAAATTTGTCAAAAACATAAACTTTATTTTGAAATTTATATTTTTGAATTCTTAGTTCACTATAGTGTCCTGTTATAGGAAAGCAGAATGTTATGATACCAGAGCTATAGAGCAATAATATTGCGTTTTTTACGGAATTTTTAATTTTGATATTTCAAAGAATTTTTTTTATTTATTAGGTAATCTGTTATAATAGTTTAAAAGTTGCATAATTCTATCTGCATATCAAGAAAGAAAAACTACAAGAGACACTGCAAGAGACAATCATAAGAAAGAATCTTATTAGATTTTTTACGATACGTCTTTTAATATATGAAACTGCAAATTTGAAAGATGTAAAGTTTTTTTAATTTTTAAATCAACTAACTACGTATATATGTTATTATCTGAATAGTGCTCTGTAACACACCGGAAAACTGTATCCCCATCTATGTTTACAATTTCAATAAAGAGAATGAATCAATAAATAAAACACACAAATAATATTATAATGTAAATGATTTGAAGGAAATTGAAATAATATTGAACTCAATATAAGTACCTACTTTACGAGTATTCTACCATGTCGTAAAGTAAGTAATCTTGAAACATTTTTACTATAAATTTCAAATTTCGGTCAAAATTTAAATAATATGAAAAAGAAATATAACTTTTTAAACTCTCAACCAAAGAAATCGTTACTAAATATTGTTACAGGAAATTATTTATAATTAAATATTCCTAATCAAAAAAGGTTGAATAAAATGTAAATAGGCTATAATGAAAAAAAATTCATGCTTTCAGCTTAATATCATTATCTGAAATTAAGGAATTTGTGTTTGAATAACATAAATCTAATCGTTTTAGACATCTCTAGAGCTGTTAAAATGTTTTCAGATAGCAAAATACATATGATGTATTCCTTGGTGATGCATAAATGTTGAAATAAGAAGACCCAAGTAAAGAATATTTATGATTTAGGTTTTATGATTTATTTATTACTTATGATTTAGGTGATGATTTTTGACTTAAAAAAAGTAATAGGAAAAATCATGTTTCAATATATATATGAACCCGTTTATCTTAAAAGATAATATTTTGAATTCCTATGAGATTACTCTTTTCCTTTATAATTTTAATTTTTATAATAAACTCTTTTAGCTAACATAAAATCTATTTGTTCATATTTGAAATAACAATTAAATTCATTGATGATTATTGGTTTTATACTAATTTTAAAGCCATTTTTCTCTCATTTCATAAATTTGGTAGAAATGATCTTTAGAGCAAATTCAAACTAAATGAATGAATACGTGAGCTAAATATGGAATTATTTTAAATAATTTTTATAAGAATTTTTTTCAATATTTTTCTATAATTTTTTTTTTCTGAAAAAATATTTTATGAAAATGTAATGCAAATTTCATTCAAACTTATTTCAAGCATATGTTATCCGAGGTAATAATAAATATTCAAAACCATGGACGTTTTTTTTTCTTATTTTAATCAATACTCTATTGCATAGTAAACTTTGTATTTTTCAAGATACTTCGTATAATATGTCGATCATGTTCGTGATATCAGGTAAATTTTCAAAGATGCTTTGTAAATATAATTTAAAATATAAACAGTTTAAAATATCTGAAGATGCGTTTCGAAGCCTATTTTGTGACATCAGATAAAAATTTATTCTTAAAAAACTAAATATCTTTTTTTCAAAGGTAAAATATGCTTACAAATGTCGAGCGAAAGTCAGTTAACTGTCTCCGTATTTAACTGAATCAGATGAAACACCATGTTCTGCATCTATTTTCCTAAAATCATATCTATATTCAGTTTCATTTTTTTTGTTTCTAATATACTCCCGCATTGTGTATATTTTTATGATGTATCAAGTATAACGTAAGTATGTTTTCTGTAGAGTAGACCGAGCAGTTTCCATACGTTGCCAATGTTGATCTTGTGTGGCTGCTGGCGATATAACCTGAGTCAATCGTTGAGCAACTACAGACTACAAGTTTACTAGTGTTTCTAATATGCTCCCACATTGTGAATATTTTTCGTAAATATGATGTATTAAGTACCACGGAAGTATGCTTTTTTTGTCTTTGTAAAATGTATATTTTTCGTTTTTAGTGAATGGGATTTACCGATTCTTTATAATAATTTTTCTCATTCAAACCTTAGATCCAGTGACATAATTTCATCAAATAGTTTTCAAAAATGAGTTTTACTGCACTGTAAACTTATTATATTTTAAAAAATTTTATGTTAGATTTTTAGAGTTGGAATTATAAAAATAACGTAATTTATGTAATCAAAAGTTGCGCTTAATTATTTCACCTAGTTATTTAATTCTCTTTGTAGTGTTATCAAATAAGTTTAAAACATTTTTCATTATTTTAGTATAATTACATTTTTCTGCTAAGATCATGCTTATAAGTTATTAAAGCAGACACATATTCATATACACTATGTATCCCATTCTAAATAAATACTATTTAGCATGTAGTATTATAATTAAAATTTGTGTGTAATATATACACTTAATTAATATGTAAGAGTTATAATATACTACGTATCTAAATTAGATTGATTTGCATGTTGTTTGGCTTTATTATGCTTAATCTTTTTTAGTTACTATGTAGTGTAAATTAGTAGTTCCCCTCAGCAATTATAGATAAATAATATATAGTGTCATTTAGTTTGTAATATCTAGCCTGGTTTGTTCTGTTGTGCATATTATTAGACTCATAATGCAATCAAATTAGATATATTATCCATGACGTACCTAATTTGATTATAAAGACACACATTCTCATAATCAAGTGATCAGTGATCAATTATATCCTTCAAAGTGCTAAAAAATACAAATATAATATAATAATAATAAAAAAAAGGTTTTTTCTACCTGAAATATTAGGTAAAAAGCAATAACAGAGGCAGCGAATTCTGAATACATACTTTAATGTAACACATTCAAAGCAGTGTTTTATACAATAAAAATTATTTTCTAAAATTTTAAATTATCCGAAACATTCATTTTTTTTCATGTTTCTTAACCGACTCAGCGTCCGCGACGTATCTGTTACGTCGCAATAAACTGGTTGAAAAGCGGCTCATGACGGCAGGGATACGTCGAAATATTTCTGCTCGAAATCGGCCTGCGACGGCAGAGATACGTCGCAGAGTTTTCACGGAAAGCGGCCGCGACGTATATTTTCACATAGTAGAAACCACTTATTTTTGCTTTCCCCCTAATCGGTGGTTTGATTGATCGGTCTTAATCACTCAAACCCCACTCCTTGGAGACTTTTCTTTGAAAACTAAAACTCAGCCTGAGTTTTACGCCAAATATCTAAAATACTGATTATTTTTTCGCCAAGATTCAACTTTAAAATTTTATAATCTATAAATTTGTTGCTTTAGAAATAAAATGCGAGTTTATACATTATTATTTTTAATTTTAGTTCCTAAGCTAATTGAATTAGGCGATTTTATTACACAAAAATTTTAAATCCATATGTACTTTTATATTACTAACAAGCTTGCCTTCTTTTCTAACTTAAATTTTAATAATTTTCCTTCTTATGCTAATTATTTCTTACATTTTAGTTAATTTAATTCAGTTTTTATTGTTTTTGATGGCATTTTTTTATCGACTAGTTATGACTGAAATAAACAAATAAAATTCGTAAATAGAAATTATTTAATTTCCAGTGAAAGAGCTCATGGCTGTTATAGTAAAATCGTTGTGACGTCCATAATAAATAACATTTACCTTAATGACTAAAACTCATTTAATTTGCGTTTTTTTTTTTGTGCATTAAGAAAAAATTTACTAATAAGTTTACTCTCTGCATATTGATTTTTATTTCGTTATTACTTTAATTTCTTTTTACATACACTTCAAATGTTGATAATAAAACAGAAGTATCATCTTAAGGCAATAGTATAACATGATTGTCTCATAAGTGTGTAGCCAAGAATATTATACATGTGTTATTTCTTTTTAATGAAACATTATATTGAAAAAAAAATCAACACTATTTACTGTTACACCATATAACAAGGGTGTCCAAGACGTCGACCGCGGTTGACTGGTAGACCACGAAGACATTTTAAGTAGTCCACCCGACCTCCCGATAATGACCTCGGATATTAACAATTTAATTTATGACTTATTATTAATTTATGACATAGAATCAATGAATTATTTAAAATAAAAATTTACTACAGCCTACGCTTAAAAACCCAAAATAAACTTTGCAAAGATTTACGATTTAAAGATTTATGATTAAAGGTTTAGGATATAAAACATAAAACGGACATGATGAGCGCGATTAAAACATTCAAAGAAACTATAGAAAAATATGTATCTCAATTAAGAAAACATGAATTGAGAAACTTTAAAAACATGGAGGAAGAGTGCATCCATAAACCAAACCGAGACTTCACTTAATACTTATTTTGTTTGAAGAATTTGAAAGAAGATTCGCTGACCTAATTAGCTTGAAATAAATAAATTTTATAATATTTCCATTTAATGGAAATATCAAAATTGATGGACATTGTCACAATGATGTCACTATGAAAATGTCAACATTGATGGACAGCGTATCTGAAAAAATAGGACATTTAATAGGTATCACATGAGTCAAGGTCGAGGAAGAAATTATTAAATTAAGATGCAATATATTTCTTAAATCGAGAGCATATTTAGTGATACTGATTTTTGGAAATTAATTTCTGAGGAAATGTTTCCAAATATTTACAAATTGATTTTGTATTTCAAATCATACTTTGGATCAAGATATCTTTGAGAATCTGCTTTTTCAACCATGAATAAAAAACAAACTTTGGCGCATTTAACAGATGAAAATTTAATTTCATGTTTATGGATTGCAATAAGCTCGTACCAGCCACAATATGATAAACTTGTCGCAGATATACAGTGCCACATTTCAACTAAACGAAGTGAATAGGATGGTCACTTTTTGATGTATGAATACTTTGATTATTTTCATCAGTAAATTTTTGTTTTGTAAATATTGATAGTAAGTGTTTTTTTATTTTTTAAATTACATAATTTACTATTTTCTCTTGTTACCGAAATTAAATATGTACGTTAATTTAGCTCTGCCATTGGTAGACCGCCTTCGATTTTTTAAATGTGGAGTAGACCCCGGATCCCAAAAGTTTGACCACCCCTGCCATATAAAGTCATTATTTTAATAAATAAATATTAAAAAGATACTATTTCTTAAAAATTTTACGATATTAGAAATTTTCTCGATTAAAAAATAAACTACAATATTTCTGATATTAGCTTTGTTCTGCTGTGAAAATCATTTTATTCTATATATTTTTTTATTTGCATACATGTAATAATTTTTCTAGATGACGTAACGATAATGTTTAATAAAATAATATTCCTTACTAGAAATTTATTGCAGATTTAAAACAAAATAGATTTATGAGGAATATAAATAATCAAAGTTTTAAACAGTAAACTGTTCTGAAGCAAAATAATGGAATTTTAACTTATATTTAAAGATGAGCTAAACTTTTTAAAGCAGAAAATATTTTTAGCTCTTTTATTTTAGAATGTGTGTAAAATGGAATGATCCTATTGAAATAATGTATAAGTGAATCGAAATCATATTAATGCTACAATCTAAGCAATTAAATTTTGAACCTACAGAAAATAATTATTTTATTACAAAATTTATTTTTAAAATAAGCAAATTATTAATACGATAGTTTTACAAATGATTATCTTTTAACGCGATCCATATTAGGTATAAAAGAAATTTTTAAATATAATAATCTTAACCAGAGAATTTCTTGTTGTAAAATGTGGTTATATATTTACTTTACTCGTCTTATTTGAATTAAAAACTAATTTTCATAATTTATCTTTTAAACATAATATGATATATTCCACATACGAGTTATTGGGTCATTAAAGTCATATTAATGAAAAATATAAATAAATTCATTTAAAATATAATTGAGATACGTTTTAGTTAGGAATGACAGTAAAATAAGTCTCTAATCAATAAAAGAAAGAATAAATACACTAAGAAAATTTATATCTCTCAATCCAAATTTTAATTTTAAATTAAGATACTATATTATCTACAAAATATTTTTAATTAAGAGACTATATAAAAAAGATATAATTTATAAATGTTTTTCATTCACGCGAGCGCATAATATTATGTTGCGAGTGCAGCACCATTTTGTATAAAAATACTTTCTTATAATGAAAAAAGAATTCATGGTATATTGTTATGTATTATTTAACGTGAATTGAAAAGTCAATAGAAAAATATAGAATATTATCAATTTTTTTCATATAAATCTGGTGCTTTTGCCAAATTAAATAATATTCTTTTGTTTTTATTTTTAATTATATGTATTCATTTAATCCTTACTGTGAATAAATTTCCTTAAACCTTTGCGAACTTACTAATCAAGACAGTTGAATATTGAAGGCTAAAATTATTTTTTCTAAAATTTTTATAAGTATTCGACAAACTATTTCAAACGGATTCTTATATACGTGAGAGGAGTTTGTTTCCAGGGAGAAAACTATTCATGTGTGACTTCCTTTACAATTTAAGCATGTTTCCTGTTAGTCAGGGAAAGAATGAAAGGGGAGAATGTTTACTTAAATGTAAATGAAACTTTCTGATTATTCTAAACAGATGAGAAATTGCTTTCTCGCCATGATTCATTGCTACAAATTGATGATTATGTTCTACTTTTGTAATAACTAAGAACTCACATAACAGATTACATACATTACATTCAAAAGTATTTTCGGAAATTTAGATCAATAAAAATCATAAGTATAACAAAAATTTATTTCCAGTTAGTTTTTTAAATTTAAAAATTCAAATCTAAAATCTAATGAATCAAATCCTAAAAACAAAGCATAAAAAAAGATTTTAAAATTATATTGTATATAGTTTTCTATTTAAAGAAAAGACAATTTTTTTTTTATAAAAATAAAACTGGAATATTTTTTTATGAATGACAATAAAATAAGTCTCTAATCAATTAAAAAAAAGAAAAATTTGAAAAGAATATTAACAATTCTCAATTAATAAGATTATTAATAAAGTCTCTTTAACTAGGAAACTTTATATAGTAGAGATATATGATAATTATATAAAGGTTTTGCATTTGTAATACAATAAAATATTACTAACGCAAGAACTTTTCATAAAAATATTTTTATAATGGAGTAATAATAGCCTCTTAGCCCTTTATTATACATTATATTATGTAGAATTAAATATAAGTCAATAGAAACTCGTTATAAATTTATTAGTTTTTTTCCTACAGTAATTTTGCCAAATTAAGATGTAAAGATTGTTTTGTTTTTATTTATAATTATACGTAAAGGATTCTTTTGTTTTTCTTTAAAATTATACTTAAAGGATTCTTTTGCTTTTATTTATAGTTATACATAAAGTACAGTTCATAAACGCTAGATTAATATTTAAAAAATAACTCGAATAATGCACTTATGAACCAAATATTCCATTTATATTGGAATAAATTAAACGTAACACTTTAAGCTTCTTATTATTACATGCACTGATATATATTTCAATTCAGATTGACAAATGAAGTCAATGTATTGTAGCAAGTGATATTTTATCTAAGGTTGTTCAGTTACGATTAGAAAAAATTAATTTAGCAAATAAATTTGGGCTTTAACGCTTTTGAATAAAAAAAAAAATAAAAAAAAAATTATCTATGAAAAAAGAGCATAAGTAATATATATTTTTATTTTTGCTAAAAAAAATTAAATAAATTAATTATTTTAATATATTTCTAATTCGTTTAGACTGTTGAATTATATAAACGTATAGTCTAAATCAGCCTTGCTATGTGTGCTGAAAGTACTATAATATTGAAAGAGTTTGAAAAATATTTATTTACTTGCATTAAATAATTATAAAGTTTCTAATAAAAATTAGTTTGTGTTAAGAAAAATATAATGTGAGAAAATGTATTTTTACTAACATTATTTTATCTTACTGTAATAAAAATTTGAAAAGCTTCTGTGGCTCATTGAAAAAGAGAAATTTCCATTATACATAAAATAATAAATATACAAGAAAATGTAACAAGCAACTTTCTTATTTAAATTGCGTAAGAAATCTAAAACATCATAATTTGTGGATACCGTTTTTCTTTGAACTTCATATTATTTACCAAGTCAACCTAAAAACACTGAGGAATATCTTCATTTTTAATTACACAAAAAACAGTTATTTACAAATAATTTTTGCTTTTTAAGTTTTATACAAAAATAAAATATACGTTTTCGTTTTAACCACTTCTATTGGGATGTACAATGCCTTCTGGCAAATACATACAACCCTAGATAGGGTAGTTAGTGGTAAGTGACATCCCCTCCCTCTAAAGTGAGCGATGTGACAGTTTTCAGGGGGGTAGGAAATATTCCCAATGAGAACGGGAAACAGTCGACGATTTTTGTATAGTTTAGGAAAGTGGATGTGGAACGAAAAAGTAGTGTATCTGGTTTTAAAGAGGAAACATTTTTCGCAGATTCTTGAAATTTTCTGAGACGCTGAGTCGGTTAAGTTATTTAAAGTTTGTTATTTAAAAAATTCAATCAAGTAAATTAAATATAAATATTTCTTCTTACTACATTGAAAACCAGGAGACAAGAAAGACGAGAAATATTTGAACAAAAATTGTTTTGCAGATAAAATATTGACCAAGTATAAAGTGATTGAATTTATGGACTTCTGGGAAGCGTGTTTCCTGCCGAAATCAGTAATCATATTAACCGCCATTTTTGGAGATCACAACTGACACACGCCTCGGCAGTGATTCAAAGAGACTTTCGATGTGTTCTTCCTGTAGAGTAGACCAAGCAGTTTCCATACGTTGCGAATGTTGATCTTGTGTGGCTGCTGGCAATATAACCTGAGTCAATCGTTGAGCAACTATAGACTACAAGTTTTCTATCGTAAAAAGATCTGGATAGCAGGCTGGCTAGGGAATTAAATCTATCTTGCTATAATGGTGATATCCAATACTACCCCAAGCCATAAAACCCGGTGAAAGAACAGTGTGTTGGTGCATAACGCAGCTTTTCAGAATCTTTTCTCCACGGTGTCTCCAGACTCGAGTACGACCATCGTGGTGTTACAAACAGAGGCATGACTCGTTAGTTAAGACAATTTTATTACATTCTACAATCCACATTCTTCTTTCATCGCACCACTGGTGGAAGAGAGGTCTGTAGTTCTACGTCAATGGTAGACGAAGCAATGGACATCTTACGTACAGGCCACTCTGCTGTAAATAGCGTTGAATTGTAATCACAGACACTGGATGATGCGCTACACATTAAATGTGTTGTGCTATGATTCATGATGTGGCTGAGAGATCCTTCACTGCCATGGACACAATTTACCTGTCATCACATGAAGCGGTGCGAACACGGCTGAATGTGATCGAACACGTCAGTTCATCGTACCCTCCTGCATCCAATGATATTATATCTGCATCACAGTTGGTTATTTTGTTTCATCCAACACGATTACCAATTTCCCTGAAAGATAATCTACAATCTCGGTAGGCAGCTACCCTTCCTCTGCCTAACTAAGATAAGTGATCAAGAAATGATCGTTGTTGTCTACCAGGCATAATTAATGATTTTCTTGAATTATCTACAAAACGAATCCAATTGCTGAAGTTGAAATTGGCAAAATGCAAGCCTAGCCTTAAATAGCGCTTGGAAGTGGCTCCACAGGCACGCATGATGTGCGTCTGCACTGAAATTCTAATCATTAGCATATCTCTCTTCCACAAATGTATGTTGTAAATTTCATGTTATTGGCATGCTTCCTTCAGAGTATTGTATGGTAGTGTCTATGAGTGTATTAAACAATTATGTTTTTTTTTTTTTTTTTTTTTTTTTTTTTTTTTTACATTACTATAATATTTTGTATCTCAATATCTATGTTAATTGTTTTCAAAATTAATTTAATATATATAAAAATTATAATACATGAACACAATAATTTGCATCAATCGATTTTCTTTGTCATAAACTTGACACAATAATAATCATGATAACGCAATTTTTTTCGCAAAATACTTTAACAGATGTAACAACTTAAAACGCATGAAGATTTTAAAATGAAAGCAATTAGCATTTTTGGTATATTTCAAATAAATCTATTTGATATACATTACATCTAAAAAAATTATTACATGGCTTTTTATAAATATTACAAGATCATTAAAGCAAAATATTTAAAAACCGAACAAAAAAATAGGAAATAAGTGCCATTTATATATCATTTATTGCACATTATCACTAAATATATTAGAATATTAAACTGACCTCAAAATCAATTTGATTGATTGATTGATTGATTGACTGTGTGGGGAGACCCCGGACTGTACCATGTGGTTAACGGGTAAAGTCTTCCCCACACCTAGAGCCCCCTAGACCTCTAAGAGGTGCTTGGGAGCATCTGCATCGCTGCAATATTTAATATAAAAAAATAATAATAAAATAAATAAAAAAAACAATAGAAGCTAACAAATTGGAGGCAGATTGCCCTAGTTCAGGTAAAGGGGCTTCAAGTCCTAATTGGTTATATGCCATAACATTGGAGAGCATGAGGGGAAACAAAACCAAATTACAAGGTGAGGGGAAAAAGAAAGTCCGTGTATGCAGAATAACACCCCGAAACAGACAAGATAGAAACAGACTTTTTCCAACAGTACAAAATTTTGTAGATGTGTTTTCATACCATTAAGGGTTAATGCCCCCCCCCTTCAAAAAGTCAATTTTCTGGACATTAGTGAGCAGATTGATCAATTTTTTAAGTGACTTCCATTATTTCCTTTCAACTATGCCTGAATTCTTGAGATTCACGAGAAATCCGTTATCCAATTTTAAAATATACCAAAATGACAAAGGCCTTACATGGCATTTGCTTATGAAGTTTGATTGGGTTTTGCAGACAATAATGTTTTTTTAAGCCCTAGAAAACGAATTACAACTCAAAGCAAGAAAAGTGTTCAAACAACTTCCATTTAAATTTTTTACCAAAATATGTGAATGTACTATTTCCATCTATGAAATTGATGTAAGAACGTGGAATTATTTTGTGTTTCCTTCCACTTAATAAATATTTTAAATACAATATTTACCATCCAAGTTTGTAGTATAATTTAAATCCATGATTGTAAATCAATATTTAAACTCTTTTCATAATGTTTACAGAAATTTTTCTGACATCAACTATGATGTTCCGAATTAAAAAAATCCATTTTCCAATTTCACAACAAATCTTCACTTATATATTTCCTTTAAAATTTCTAATAAATCTGCTCTCAAAAGTTTCATTCATGGAGCAAATTATTTTTATGATCAATTTTTCTAATGTATTTAATATTAAACTTAAAGTCATATTTCATAATTAATAACTTTGACTTTCTTTGTATTTTGCATGTAATTTAAAAATATCTCTAAAATTTAAAACTTTCAGAAAAAAATTATTTTTATGCTTTTGGGACATTAAGTAATTAACTTATTTGCAGAAAAATATAATTATATATTCGACTGAATTCGTAAAAAATGAAATATCAAACAAAGACTTCATTAAGTCTTTAAGATAAGCAATTCAAAATTATTTCTTTTTGAAATCTTTATTTACATAAGATTATTACGATTTTTGTAATATCCTCAATGGGAAAAAATTCAAATATGACTATCAATTTTTATCGTATTTCATTTTCAATATATATATTGTCACAAATAGATTGAAATTTATGTTCAATTTTGAATGAGAAATTTATATATTTTATGTTTACTGCAGTGTATATTTTATTTAAAGATATATTATGCAATATTTTATACATTGCGACACTGAAAGATTTATGTAAATGCTCTCACAGCACACTTTGCTAGCTTTTGAAAGTGAAATTCTGATCCCAAACGTAAGCTGTTTACAAAGTAAAAAGCTTCTCAAAGAGGATACCTTTAGGCAGTAACACATACTAACATGAGACGGAAAAGCTTTTTGAAACTTTGCTTTAAAACTATATATTGAGATGTTCCAAATGATCCAAAAAACTATTTATTACTTGTAAAAAAAGATATATGTTTAATATTTTCCCTAGAAACAAAATATTCCGCATGTAATTGTTGTAATAAATTATATAAATGTATAGAAATTAAATATATCATTGTAATTCATTTTTATAATCCTTAACTTTTTTATATAGGAAAAATTATCATTGCAATAGAATAGTTATAAATAAACATTTAACTTTAAAAATTAGTAACGTATTATGTTATTACAAAAATTTAGAATTATCATGAGAATATTTTGATTTTATCGTCGTGATTTCAATATTAATTATGAAATTAAATGAGTTTTTTTTTTTTAAATATTTTTGGGATTATGAAGAATTAATTTACAAAAAGTTAAGATATTCACAATTTATCAATTTTTTTTTCTGCTTCGACAATCTGTAGTGCATATTAAAACATATACAGTAGTAACATTTGAATTATCATGCTAGCTAAAGCTTCCTGACAGATCGAAAAACTTATAAATTAATTAATAAATTAGACAACAGAAAAAAAAACAAGGACAAAATTTTATAAACCTAATTTTAAATTACTTTGTTTTGCTACAATTTTGCATACTATGATAATTTAATTAACTATTGTATGATATAATTTATTACAAGAATTATAATTATTTACTTAACATTTTTCTAATGATACCTGTATTTCATTACTGTTACCATAATATATTCTAAATTGCAAGATTTTATTCCCACAAACGATTAAGGCATTTTTTTATATATTATACAGTTCAATGTAATAAATATAGTTCAATATAATCTAGCATTTATTCCCATTATAGACAGTAAATATGATTATATAAAGTTTTAATAGAACATTTTCATTTCATCTTCTTGGAAATATTAGCTATTTTTATTGACATATTGTCTTTTCTTAAGAATTTTATTTGCATTTTTTTCTGCCTTCTAAATATTTTTTTTGTTAATTAAAAAAAAAATCTGCAATATGTAACTGTTATATAACCAAATACAACCATGAAGGATAATAAGTTCATTTTATTTTATTATCTATATAAATGATAAGAAAAAGTAGAATTTATATTTTTTACTATAATTTAAGTAATTTTATCAAGCTATCATAATAGCGAAGAAAATAATGTCTGATTATCAAAATTACCAAATATAACTCAATATAACCAAATATAAGTCAGAATAATAAGTCAGGAGCATAATGTTAAACTGATAAATTTGTTAGAAGTTTTATTTTTTATTCAAAAATATTCAAATTACCGTAAACTTTAATTATTGTTTTTTTTATAGTATCAGTTGATTCATTTTCAAAATTTGAATTTATAATCATTTTGACAATATTTTAAAAATCAGAAACATTAATATATATACTACATACATTATTTTGATTAATATTCCTTATTATATAGATTTCTATTTTGAAACAAAATTAAATTTACACAGATTATTTTTCAAAGGAAATTTATTAATATATTACATATATGTGTATTGTGATCAACAATTTGGTTGGAGTTTATTCAGTAAACCTATTTGCAGTTTAAAAATAATTACCTTAAATATTTGTTTTCTTTTATTATAGTTCACTCTCACATTCTTAATCATACGCTCAAACTGTTGTCATATTTTTCAGAAAACTTTGTCTCAAGTTTGAAAAAATAATGTTACAAAATTTATTTTCAATAAATTTTGAAAACAAAATCTTCAAGAAAAAATAAAAAGTAATATTTTAAACGAATTAATTAATTAATAAAAAATTGGCAATTAATTGCATTTAATTGATGAGAATAATGAAAATTTAATGAGATATACTTAAATTATGAGATATTTTGCTTTAAATATACCAAAATATACCAATTAATATTAATTATTTAGAACAGTAATTCTAAAATTACTCATAATTGTAAAAAAATTACAATAAAAGAATGGAGATTACCAACTGTCACATTAATATATCTTTACTAGTACTATAGGAGAAGAATTGTAGAATATTTTTTTTCATTTTATACCTGTTTTACTTTAGATACATGTAGTAATGACACCTTTCTCATTTAACGATTCACAAAGAATAGTTTGAAACTATCATATCAATTTATCTATTCTGATCTTTGAAGATGAAAATTCTAGTATATAAGGAACAAATGACTCTTATCGAAGTTATTAATCTTCAAAAAGAGTTCATGTTGTAAAACACATACTTAAATTTTAAAGTGCTTACTCCAAATATGGAATGTTATTATGACTTTAGCAATTTTATGTTTTAGTGAGATGTTGCTGAGTTAATTCAGGAAGCGATTTTCAATAAGTCAGAACCTTTATGATATTTGTTTGTAGATGAGCATATAGAGTTAGTTTTAGGGCATTTTTCTTCTAAATTTATATTTTTCTTTAAAAAGAAAGTGTGTGATAATATGTAGTGGTCTTTAGTTTGAAGTTTTAAATTATCCTTAAATTAGAGGTTCTTTCTCACATATATTTCCTAAGATTTAGAATAGGAATTAAATAAATATTTGTATAACGAACATCTAATAGAAGCTACAAAAAATTTTAATTTTTAATTTTATTCTTTGATTCTAGAATGTAAAATTGGAATAAAAAGAAGTTTTTTATCCATCCGTATCTCATCAAGTAAGCTGTGATATATTTAAATTTTCCTTAATGTGTTAATAAATGTAGTTTTATTAAATTGTTAAATTAGAAATAATTTTTATAATATTTGTGTTAAAACAACTAATTTAACTTGCCCCTGTTTTTGAAATTTAATCAACATTTTATTCTAGACATCATTTTCTTATTAAAATAGTCCTTATTAAAATATATAATACCTTTTAAATTTTAAAAATTAAACAATGTTTCTCCAGGTAAGAAAGCTTTGAAAATTCATATCATCTTATATTGCAAGGTGAAATAAATACCAATAAATTGTTTTCAATTCTTTTCTAGTCCAACTGTTTTAAACTGTATTTCATGCATTAAGTAAATATCTCATTTCCGGAACTAAGAGACTAATCTTTATAATAAAACTGCATATAAAATTCAAATGTAATAAATGCAAGTAAGTAGTAGATAATGAAGCGAAAATGTTTTGATAATATTTTATTTATATAATAAAGTTATTATTCCCGTCTAGCATTTATAAAATAAACGCCAAAACTTTCATTTTCCATTCAATTAATCTAAGTTTGATTTTCTGAAAAAAAAAGCAAATTTATTCCATAATTTATATGGTGCATCTTAAATAAAATATAAACTGTAAATCTTAAATTGTTGAAGAAGTTTATAATATAATGTGAACAATACAATAAAGAAAAAAGATAATTAATAACAAAATATCATTTAACAAAGCAAATTTCTCAAATTATTATTTTTTCTTACAAAATGAATTATTTCCAACAGATATATATATAAAATATTTAATACAAACGACTGATTAAATGTTTAATATTGTATTCATAAGACTTGTAAAAATATATGGAATTTATAATACTTAATTCCTCATGCTTCAACAAATAAATTAATAACTTGAACATTCTGATAAAAAAAAAAAAATCAATTTATGATTGAAATTATATTGACATTCCAGTTTCTACACATCAGTTATTCTTCTATCCAGAAAAAAAAATAATAAAAAATAACATCATGTAAATAGAAATATTAAAAAAACACTAAAAATTTTAATTTAAGTAAGTTTGTCAGTAGGTAGTATTTTATTCTCGCATTAAAATGTGCAATAATTTTCTATATAATTTTGTATTATACTCATTAATCATTTTTGTTAATTGAATATTTTCATGCGTACAGTCCCACTTGTTAAAATATATTAAGTTAACATCGATTTCACTAATATTCATTGCATGCTAGCAACCACCGATAAAACAGTGATCACAATTTTTACAAAGGTATGTTGGCTAATTAGAATCAAATTTTAAAATCACGCATAAGGAAAAATAATTTAACTTTTCCAATAAAAACAGATTAAGGAGAATATAATGAAATATCAAAGCTATATGGATTCTCTTTTTCTAAAGTAATATAAGACTGAAAAATTGTTCAAATCTTTGAAATATGCATATGTCAAATTTGGATTCAGAAGTTGTTTGGTGATGCTATCCTTCCAAATATTTCGAATCTAGAGAAGAGAAATAGTTCTTGTCACATGGATACAACTCATTTCATTGTGATATTCTTTTAAAATTTAGAGAATGCAATCTCCAAATAACTATTTTTTATTTTACAAAGGAACTATATCTTTAATGTCAAAATTGAGAAATTTTAATATACATAAGTTTAAAATATCAAAATATGTGTGAAAAAAAATATTTCGCACCTTTCGAATGTGGATGTATCTTTTTCCTTCAAAATCAATTTCTAATTATATTTTTTCTTCTAAAGATATAACTCAAAATATTTCATTATTATAATTTATGCAAATTAGTGAAGAAATTATTTTCTACTATAATTAAAGGGAGATAAAACAGAAAATACCTCATAAAAAGATACATTATTTTATGCTGTATATACTACCAGAATTAAACTCAGTTTTCAATTCTGTAAAGGTTACATATAGTAAATGTTATTCTTCAAATAAGTTATACATTATTTTAATAGTATTATATATATATAACTATATGACATATGATACATTTATATTTCCATAATTTCAGTACATGCCAAAACTATATCTTAAGAATGTTTATGAAATGAGTATACTATTTTTGTGTTGTGTAATTTAAAAATTTCTTTATTCATGTAAGACTGCAATAATGACGAATTAATGTACTTAAAATTATTTAAATATTTTCTTTAAAATGTATTTTTTGTGCTGCAAAGAAAATAATAATGCAATATACATCAAATAAGTTAAAATATATAAAATATTAACTCATAAAAAATAATTCTATCATAATTGAATGCAGTTCATTGAATTAGTTTTTAAGTAATATCTGTATTTGATCATTTGTTATTTTTATATTTTACCAATCTAAACCTACTCAGCGTCTTCAAACCTACTCAGCGTGAGTCAAATATGAATAGAGATGTGTAAAATGCACAATAGATTTTAAGAAAATTGATAAAAAGTATGATCATTATTTACGTGTTATCATGAGGAAATATTATGTGTTTCAAAGGTAAATTAAATGCTTATTCGTACACTGTAAATAGTTAAATTTTTTTATTTATTTTAAAATATACTTAAAATCTATCTTATATTTTAAAATATACTTAAAATCTAATAAAGTTAACAAAAATACAAATAGACTAGATTTTCGCACTTTCTCTTTTTTATTAAAGAAAAAAATTTACAATCTAAATTATAAAATTTATATTGATGAATTACTTACTCTCAGTTCAAAAAGTAATCAATGCTAACTTCTAGCAATAATACCATCGAAAGTCTATATTTTGAAACTTTCGAGATAAACTTCAAGAATACAAACTTTTATTATCCCCAGAATTTATTTGCAACGGTAAATGTATCCAAGTTTGTTAACATTTTATAGCTTTCTAGGGAAACTCTTTGTTGAGCTCATGAAAACTAATCACAAAGAAAGCATATAATTTACTGTATATGTAGTAAAAAAGCGAATATTACGTGAAAAACTGTTACTCTTAAATCCAAAAAGTATAAATTATTCTTCAAATCTAATTTCCATAAAGAGAGTAATGCATTTTCTAAAGTAACATTATCTTTATGGAATATTTTACGATTTTTCTTTCTTACAAAATATTTAATCTAGAAATACCAATCACTTAATTGAAAATAAACTAAAAAAACCTAAAAATGTATCAATTTACTAATTTTTGATTGCATTGATTTTTAAATGCACTCTTTTGTATTTAACCACAAGTTAAATGTGTGATTTTGTCTTGACATCTCACTATATACTTTCCTTATTTTTCAGTATTAAGATGAATGATTAATGAATATTCAATCTTCTTGATTCAATCTTCTACACAAACTGTGATTTCTTTTTATACAAGACATATTTTTTCGTAAGGATTTCATTGTTTTTAGATACTTTAAATTTTTAAAACCTGAAATTTATTTTAAGCTATTATCAGCAAAAAATTTGAGTTAAACATATTTATGTAACAAGGGTAAGCATTTTTTGGAAGAATAATGAAAATATTATGAAATATTAAAAATATTATTCTAGAAAACTAAGCAATTCAACTATTATATTGAACATGTATCCGGTAAAAATTATTATGTTTTTTCAATATTTTACAATACCAATCATTATTTAAAAGAAGACATTTGATTTAAAAATGCTATATAGTTGTATTAAAATTGTTTTTATAAAAATTAAATTTGAAATAAGAAAACATTTGAGTGGACATAATCACATAGAGTGAGTCAGAAATGTGCTAATAACAACGTTAAATTGTCCTACTTTATCATACTTCCCTTAAATCAGTATACTAAAAAAGACTCACTTAGATGATCTGAACACTAAAAACACCAAGGTACATACAAGAAACAGAGAGAGAGAGGAATAGAAAGTACATCCATGCCCGAGCCGGTATTGGAATCTAGGTCCTCCTCATACGTAGTCAGTTACGTTAACCACTAGACAGGTTTTTCGGCTTTGACAATAAAATACATTCTTATTTTATATTATTCAGATGGAGTCATTTTAGTATTTAATAATATTGTCAGACAATATTTTATAATATCTATTTATAATATTGGCTACTTGGGATATGAATAATATATACATAATATATATAAAGAATATTTGTGATTCTTGAGTATTTTAAAGATATTGATAAATTATATCGCAATATTGTCTCATTTTGACGAGCGAATTTCTATACTCTCCCTTATGCGCATTAAAAAGAGAGAACCCAGTTTGTATGTAAATCTAGCCTTAGCTAACATTGCTTGACATCCCATCGAGAGACACTCGGATCCTATGCTTTTACATGGTATAAATAGATGTAATAGTGAAAGAGCAATAATTATTTCAATATCCATAAATTTTTATTCTAAATTCAGAACAATATAAAAAAATAACTGTTTTAAAGAAAAAAAGTTTTTTTTTTCTTTTTTTTTAAGTTTAAAATAAAGGAAATTAACAGAAAATTCAGATAATACATTTCTTTATGTAAAGCAATCAAAAATAATTTCAATAAATACAATAATATTTGCCTTTTAGACTACTATTCGAATAATTATAAGGTCTTTTTTTCCATAACTCTGGAGACATTAAAATTTTATACCATGGTAACACAGAAACGCCTTATTATGGCTCACGTTAGGATGTACATAGTGAATTTAAACGTGTGCAAATAGAAAAATATTCATTAACATAAAACACTGTGGAATGTTCAACATCTTAAGCCCCAATAAATAATAATAATGTCAATATCAATTATTCTTCAATCAGTTTTATATTAAAAATACTTTTATCGAGTATCAAAATAAGAAGCAGATGTCTAGCTCCCAAGGTAGTTTTAAAGCATTTAATGTGCATATCATATCTGACTTCAGAGAGGACTTTTCCTAAGTAGTGGAATGAATTTACATTTCTCTATGGAGAAAACACAAAAAACGTCCATGTACTCACTCAAACGAGATCATACAGAAAGTAAAAGCGTAATATCCATATCCCCTTGTTCAATAATATTTGAGATCAAATTCGGGGCTTTTTTCCTAAAAGATCAATATACTTATACTAGGCCCCAGTGAGTCCTTCTAGTTTAACTTATTGTTATTTCTGCTTTTGTTCAACCGGATTCATTGGTTACCTGCTGAATAGAGAATTAATAGTTTCAAGATTTTCTTACGAAACAGCGCACTGTATTTCAGCTGCATATTGTTTATAATAATCTAGAAAATAGACAAACTTCCTGTTTTGCATTAATGGATTGAAAAATCAATTTGCTGGATCTAAGTCAATAAGAAATGGAGTTTTAATAATTAAAAAATATCTGCTTCAACAGTAGGATGAGTCTTTTGCCGTACAAACTGTTAGTTCTGAGACTTTGGTTGTTGTTAACTTAGACGCTACATTATAAACAGAAGTATTTTTAAATGCATGATCAAGGAAGACATTAGACTATGCAATATTTAATGACATAAATTGAAGTGAAAATAAAATTCTATATACAACGATTTTGACGGACAGTGTTTAAAGCTTAAAATTAATAATTAATCTGAATTCCAGAAGTCCAATATTCCAGAAGATAAATTCAAGTTATCGTATTATCAATTGAAAACTTCACACTTTCATGGATCAAAGCACACTCTGGAGTAATTATCAATGTGAAAATGATAAGTCAATAGCCAAGTCAATTGCTCTCTAAGATGCATCAATAGTAAATTTACCACTTAATAAAACTTATGTTGAAAGAATCCTAAAGAAAAAATTGCTTTCCAGCTGACATGTTTAATGGCAAGACATAGATACCAGTTGATTAGTTCATTTCATCATTTCTACGGTATCATTAATTTAAAAGGATGGCCAAGTCATATCACCCAATGCATCATAGAAAATAATCCATTTCCTACGTACTTCTATAGATCTGGTATTCGCAATTCAAACATTTGCTCTTCCGGACGAGAATGATCCCCTTTTCATTACTGAATGTATACTAACAATATCTTGCCACATTAACAAACCTTCAATCAATAGTATGACATACTGGTATAAAAACACACTTTTACGCAATATTGCAAGAAAGAAGATCAAACATTTAATTGACCTCTTGATTAAAACAACAGAGATATTTTCAAACACTAAAAAATGCTAACTACTCTTTTATAAGAACAGACAATGATTTATACATGTACATATTCACTTATAATTAACTAAGTTTTGATAAATTTAACTATAATTTACCATTTAATATCAATTATATATACTTATATCAAAATTGATATATGATGTAATATATTTAACAATGTATCATTTATTAATTAGATCTTCTCATTATGTATATTTTGCAATTATGTACAAAATTCTGTATTATATTTCATTTTATAAAAATTATCTCCCTGGTGCCGAATATTCAACGTTTTAGTTTTTTTCATTTAAGCTGGTAGAGCTTATCACTGAGCTAGATACAGGGAGACTGCTGGTGCATTATAATAAACATCTCAGTTATATTTTACTTACATTGATGTTACTTTGAACAGCCGTTATATTTCTATTGTGTTCAAATCAGTTGTTCTATCATTTATTCAATCCCTTCGAAACCCTGCCTTTCATCAAAATAAAGGATCATCATATGTTTAAAATATATAATGACTTCCACTAATGCAATAAATGTTCAGCTACTGGCTTACCCAATACATACTCCAGATCCCCTATCAATAAAAAATAAGAAGAAAATATTACAGAAAATAAAAGATACTTTATTGTCAACAAAGACAAATCTTGTAAAAATACTCTAGTATATAATAAGTAATGAAATTGAGAAGACATAAAAGGCTCTGTACTTCTTACTGCTTGCTTTACAACATGTGGTGATAAATAAAAATATGTTGCATCAATAATATGCTATGTTAAGCATTTTCAACATGCTATTGATCTCAATCGGTCAAACTCATTATAATGATTAGTGTTCTACTGCTTTAAAATACTTGCAATAGAAAAAATAAAGCTAAATGCATTAGTTTTTATTTTTAGAAATGATGTTCCAAGTATGATGGGTAAAATCAAATAATTTCCTTTCCTTTTCTTTTTTCTTTTTCGTTTAATATTCAAAGAAAAGTTTATTCATGACATGTCTTTACTTACTTGCCTTATTCATCCTGAAGCATTATAATCATAAATGTTTGCAAAATAAATTATATATTTAGTGATTTAGTCAAAATAGTAAGAATAAATACTTGTAATAGGAGAAATACTTTTCACAGTCTTTTTAATGAGTTATAAGTGAAAGTATGATGTCAATATTTTTATTTTTTTTCATTTTAAAGTTTACTCAATGTACACATGTGTATTATTGAAAGATTGTTCCTGCTGTCTTGATCATAACAAGACACTTTTATGTCAAAAAAAATTGAAGATTTTGAATTAAACAACGAAGAGTGAAGTTTAAAAATATTATATTTAAGCAATTTGAATAAAAATTTACAATAGTTTAATAGTACACCCATTCTTTTAGAAGACACATTTTCGTTTAAAAAAGAATTAAATTTTAAGAAAATGGAGAATTGTAAGGAGAAATGTATTCTGGTCGGAACTTTAAGATATTAAAGAAATAATGCAGTTTAAAATAATAGAAGTTCATCGCTAATGTAAAAATATTTATAAATATTTAGACTTTTCTAAATATTTTTGATTTCAAAAATCCTCCCTAAGATATTAATCAAAATCCCTACTGATAAAGCCTTGGAAATTCAATTTTATCTCATTCTCAACTAAAGATAGCGTAGAATAATACTTATAAAAAGATAGTCTTCAAGGATAATAGAATTTAAAAAGTAAATATTTATAGACAGAAAAGATCATAAATTTGTAGTCAATCCAAGCTGCTCAGTAAAGTTAAATGCATAGCTTCTGAATACCTGTCGACAAAGCTTACGAATTTTATACTGAATTAAATAATTACATATTTCAAATATTGAATTGCAAGCGTGATTTGTATAATTTCTGCTTATAATCAAATGCATATGATATTTTTGGATATGATTTGTTACCTTGATATTTTTCATATTTACTTATTACAGTGAACAAATGTTTTCTGATATGTTAATTGTTAAAAACAAATGCTGAAGTACACTTAATGAAAAGTGCATGAGGTAAATATACTTAAAAAAGTAGGAATGACATCTTATGTCTGCTTATTTTTTAAAATATTAATAATATATATGTTTGAACTCCTTTATTTTCATTTTCAATTCGTAATTTATATAGCCCAATGAATAAACCTTTGGGTTTTATTATTAAGTTCATATTATGTAATTATAAAAGTAACCATTTCTTTGAATACAATTATATTTTTTACTGTGTAAACAAGAATACATTGATTTCACAATAAATAATTTTTGCGCAGCTGATAAGCGTCATACTACTTTTCCTAATATTACAGATGCATTATAATGCAGCGATTACATTATAAATTCAATCTCTTGAAGTAATTTACCACATTAGGGAAAAATGCTCATAACTTTAAAAAAATTGTCGCTTTTTTAAATTAATGCTGCTACTTACAGTTTTATGTATTTCCCTAAACATTTTCATGTTTAGCTCAATTTCAGAAATAAAATGAAAAACAAAGTTAGGAAATAATGTGAACACTTTATAAATATAAAATATGAGTTTCCTTTTTCATCTTGTTTACAGTATTCTCCATCTGTATTCTAAACATAGCTATTTTGCCCAGTTAGGTTTTCCGTTTTAGTTACAGTACATGAGAGTAGAAAATTTAGTTTCATGCTAAATTTTCGTCGTTAAAACACATTTTGAATAGTAAAATAAATATAGTTTAGAAGGAATATCTTCAACAGAAAAGTTTTTTTTATTTATTTTTCCGTTTCATTCTTCAAAAAAATTAATGATTTTAAAAAATGCTTAATTACATTCATAAGAAACGAAAAAGTAGCATTACATAAGGATATGGAAAAATAAATGCTTAGCCTAAAATAGAAAGAAATATTTAAAAATTTAATTTGATTTGTATATCAACTAAAGAACGAAATTAAATAAAAATTCAAGAAAAACTGTAATTAATAACATGGAAATTTAAAGTTTTGATTCGAATTCTTTTTATTGCTTTCGAATTAAATTTCAGCATTAGTAAACTTTAAAGTTAACAAATGAATAGAATTATATTAATTTATTAGTATATTCAAAACAATTTAAAAAATAAAAAAAATCTTTAAAATTCTTTCAAAAGTTAATTAGAAAAACTGCATGGAATTCACAAAATATTTTTTTTAAAATATTCATGATGCTAGTAAGAAAAGAAAACACCATATTCAACAGTCATATTCAACAACATAGATATAAAAGCATTGATTTATACTACATAAACATAAAATTAGAATAAGTATATTGCTGTTTCTTTTCCTATTTCGTTAACCAATAAGATAAAACTGATCCATTAAAACATTAACTGATAATAAGTCCAATACAAGTCAAAAAAGGGAATGCCAGATTTTTATATCCTAACTAGAAAAGTAGATGATAAGGAGTAAAAAATGCGTGACGTTGTATTTCCTACACAAGGAAAAGTCTTGTTTTCTTCGTCAATTCTAAGACATTTTGGGTGTCCACTTATTAGTCTTATTATGCTGTCTGCTGTACACGATAACTTTTAAAGCTAACAGCATCTCCTGATTGTCTGACAACATAGTAGTAATGAGTCGGTGGAAACCAAGAGGAAGAAATGATAGACTTGACTTTTCAGCAGATCTCCAAAAAGTCAAGGTATTAGAAGTTAAGGTCATTAATAATCCCTCCTTTCCCACCTATCAGCCACTTCATTTCTGTTAAGGTCAAATTTTGAAGGGATTCAGTGTAGATGTACATTATTATAAGATGGGAGCCTTTTCAGCAGGGCTAGAACAGATATCAAAGCTATATTCCCAATACGATATTAGTCTTGGAGGTTTTCGCTAGAACTACGACTGTCTGTTATAATCAAGATTTCTTTACATTATGTTCAGAAACTAGAAGCTTTAAGATCCTTTTCACTTGCTATTAGTTTTGAAAAGAAAACGAAACAGTGGTCTGGGTTTCCAATCTTGGTCGTGAAACTATACTGGGTAGTTTTTTTAAACAAAAAGCGCACTTCAGAAAAAAAGTGCATTTCTTGTTTGAAAAAGAGAGCAACTCTCAAAGAAAATGAACGGCATAAAATCTTCATAAAGATTTAATAACAAATTTTAGTCTCTCTCAACAAATGTATCAATTAATATAACCCAAAGAAAAAGAGCTCTTTTTTTATTGTTTCTTTGCTTATTTTATGTTTATTTTTTACGTTTAAGGTCTGTCTTTCAATAAGGGTCCAATTATGCAGGATAAAATTTTGATTTTCAGAGCAGTGACTGTATGTTTATTGGAATACTTTGACATTTTAACTTTGCATTCCAGTAAAATTGGTTGTATATCAAATTCAAAAAAAGAAATTTCAAATGATCAGCAACTTTGTACGCCAGGAATCAAGCAAGTAGTATTTAATTTAACACGCTGGTAGATGCACAGAAATAAACCTCTCAGTTCCACATTCCAAAACTATTCTTAGAAAAGTTGTATTGGTTAATTTCTGAGTAGAATGAGTATATATATATATATATATATATATATATATATATATATATATATAT
>JAPDSC010034990.1:0-13952 GCA_026290005.1 Latrodectus geometricus | reverse complement strand
ATAACATTTACTATATGTAACCTTTACAGAATTGAAAACTGAGTTTACTTCTGGTAGTATATACAGCATAAAATAATGTATCTTTTTATGAGGTATTTTCTGTTTTTATCTCCCTTTAATTATAGTAGAAAATAATTGCTACACTGATTTGCATAAATTCTAATAATGAATTATTTTGAGTTATATCTTTAGAAGAAAAAAAAAACTAGAAATTGATTTTGAAGGAAAAAGACACATCCACATTCGGAAGGTGCGAAATAATTTTTTTTCACTCATATTTTGATATTTTAAACTTATGAATATTAAAATTTCTCAATTTTGACATTAAAGATATAGTTCCTTTGTAAAATAAAGATAAAATAGTTATTTGGAGATTGCATTCTCTAAATTTTAAAAGAATATCACAATGAAATGAGTTGTATCCATGTGACAAGAACTATTTGTCTTCTCTAGATTCAAAATATTTGGAAAGATAGCATCACCAAACAACTTCTGAATCCAAATTTGACATATGCATATTTCAAAGATTTGAACCATTTTTCAGTCTTATATTTCTTTAGAAAAAGAGAATCCATATAGCCTTGATCTTTCATTATATTCACCTTAATCTGTTTTTATTGAAAAAGTTAAATTATTTTTCCTTATGCGTGATTTTAAAATTTGATTCTAATTAGCCAACATGCCTTTGTAAAAATTGTGGTCACTTTTTTATTGGTGGTTGCTAGCACGCAATGAATATTAGTGAAATCGATACTAACTTAATATATTTTAATAAGTGGGACTGTACGCATGAAAATATTCAATTAACAAAAATAATTAATGAGTATAATACAAAATTATATTGAAAATTATTGCACATTTTAATGCGAGAATAAAATACTACCTACTGAAAAACTTACACAATTAAAATTTTTAGTATTTTTTTTAATATTTCTATTTTCATGATGTAATTTTTCATTATTTTTTTCTGGATAGAAGATTTACTGATGTGTAGAAACTCGAATGTCAATATAATTTCAATCATAAATTGATTTTTTTTTTTATCAGAATCTTCAAGTTATTAATTTTTTGTTGAAACATGAGGAATTAAGTAGTATAAATTCCATATATTTTTTCAAGTCTTATGAATACAATCAATATTAAGCATTTAATCAGTCGTTGGTATTAAATATTTTATATATATATATGTTGGAAATAATTCATTTTGTAAGAAAAAATAATAATTTGAGAAATTTGCTTTGTTAAATTATATTTTGTTATTAATTATCTTTTTTCTTTATTGTAATGTTCACATTATATTATAAACTTCTTCAACAATTTAAAATTTACAGTTTATATTTTATTTAAGAAGCACCATATAAATTATGGAATAAATTTGATTTTTTTCAGAAAATCAAACTTAGATTAATTGAATGGAAAATGAAAGTTTTGGCGTTTATTTTATAACGCTAGACGGGAATAATAACTTTATTATATAAATAAAATATTATCAAAACATTTTCGCTTCATTATCTACTACTTACTTGCATTTATTACATTTGAATTTTATATGCAGTTTTATTATAAAGATTAGTCTCTTAGTTCCGGAAATGGGATATTTACTTAATGCATGAAATACAGTTTAAAACAGTTGGACTGGAAAAGAATTGAAAACAATTTATTTAAATTTATTTCACCTTGCAATATAAGATGATATGAATTTTCAAAGCTTTCTTACCAGGAGAAACATTGTTTAATTTTTAAAATTTAAAAGGTATTATATATTTTAATAAGGACTATTTTAAACAGAAAATGATGTCTGGAATAAAAGTTTGATTAAATTTCAAAAGCAGTGGCAAATTTAATTAGTTGTTTTAACACAAATATTATAAAAATTATTTCTAATTTAACAATTTAATAAAACTACATTTATAAACACATTAATGAAAATATAAACATATCACAGCTTACTTGATGAGATACGGATGGATAAAATGCTTCCTTTTATTCCAATTTTACATTCTAGAATCAAAGAATAAAATTAAAAATTAAAATTTTTTGTAGCTTCTATAAGATGTTCGTTATACAAATGTTTATTTAATTCCTATTCTAAATCTTAGGAAATATATGTGAAAAAGAACCTCTAATTTTATGATAATTTAAAACTTCAAACTAAAGACCACTACATATTATCACACACTTTCTTTTTAAAGAAAAATATAAATTTAGAAGAAAAATGCCCTAAAACTAACTCCATATGCTCATCCACAAACAAATATCATAAAGGTTCTGACTTATCGAAAATACAATATCACTTCCTGAAATAATTCAGCAACATCTTACTAAAACATAAAATTGCTAAAGTCATAATGACATTCCATATTTGGAGTAAGCACTTTAAAATTTAAGTATGTGTTTTCAAACATGAACTCTTTTTGAAGATTAGTAACTTCGATAAGAGTCATTTGTTTCTTATATACTAGAGTTTTCATCTTCAAAGATCAGAATAGATAAATTTATATGATAGTTTCGAACTATTCTTTGTGAGTCGTTAAATGAGAAAGGTGTCATTACTACATGTATCTAAAGTAAAACAGGTATAAAATGAAAAAAAAAATATATTCTACAATTCTTCTCCTAAAGTAATAGTATAGATATATTAATGTGCTAGTTGGTAATCTTCATTGTTTTATTGTAATTTTTTTACAATTATGAGTAATTTTAGAATTACTGTTTTAAATAATTAATATTAATTGGAATATTTTGGTATATTTAAAACAAAATAACTCATAATTTAAGTATATATCATTAAATATTCATTATTCTCATCAATTAATTGTAATTAATTACTAATTTTTCATTAATTAATTAATTCGTTTAAAATATTACTTTTTATTTTTTCTTGAAGATTTTTTTTTCAACATTTATTGAAAATAAATTTTGTAACATTTTTTTTTAAATCATACATTACATTTTTTTTTATGTGAGAGTAAGCTATAATAAAAGAAAACAAATATTTAAGGTAATCATTTGGAAACTGCATATAAGTTTACCGAATAAACTCCAACCAAATTGTTGATCACAATACATATATATGTAATATACTAATACATTTCCTTTGAAAAATAATCTGTGAGTTAAATTAAATTTAATTTTGTTTCAAAATAGAAATCTATATAATAAGGAATATTAATCAAAATAATGTATGTAGTATAAATATTAATGTGTCTGAAATTTAAACTATTGTCAAAATGATTATAAATTCAAATTTTGAGATTGAATCAACTGATATTATAAAAAAACAATAATTAAAGTTTACGGTAATTTGAATATTTTTGAATAAAAAATAAAACTTTTAACAAATTTATCAGTTTAACATTATGCTCCTGACTTATTATTCTGACTTATATTTGGTTATATTGAGTTATATTTGGTAATTTTGATAATCAGACATTATTTTCTTCGCTATTATGATAGCTTGATAAAATTACTTAAATTATAGTAAAAAATATAAATGCTACTTTTTCTTATCATTTATATAGATAATAAAATAAAATAAACTTATTATCCTTCATGGTTGTATTTGGTTATCTAGACTGTTACATATTGCAGATTTTTTTTTTTTTTTAAATTAACAAAAAAATATTAAGAAATCAGAACAAAAAATATTTAGCAGAAAAAAATACAAATATGATTCTTAAGAAAAGACGATATGTCAATAAAAATAGCTAATATTTCCAAGAAGATTAAAACTTTATATAATCATATTTACTGTCTATAATGGGAATAGATGCTAGATTATATTGAACTATATTTATTACATTGAACTGTATTTTATATAAAAAAAATGCCTTAATCGCTTGTGGGAATAAAACCTTGCAATTTAGAATATATTATGGTAACAGTAATAAACTACAGGTATCATTAGAAAAATGTTAAGTAAATAATTATGAATCTTGTAATAAATTACAACATACACTAGTTAATTAAATTATCATAGCATGAAAAATTGTAGCAAAACATAGTAGTTTAAAATCAGGGTTATAAAATTTTGTCCATGTTTTCTTTTTTTTCCTGTTGTCTAATTTATTAATTAACTTATAAGTTTTTCGATCTGTCAGGAAGCTTTAGCTAGCATGATAATTCAAATGTTACTACTGTATATGTTTTGGTATGCACCACAGATTGTTGAAGCAGAAAAAAAAATTGATAAATTGTGAATATCTTAATTTTTTGTAAATTAATTCTTCACAATCGTAAAAATATTTAAAAAAACTCATTTAATTTCATAATTAATATTTAAATCACGTCGATAAAATCAAAATATTCTCATGATAATTCTAAATTATTGTAATAAATTAATACGTTACTAATTTTTAAAGTTAAAAGTTTATTTATAACTATTCTATTGCAATGATAGTTTTTCCTATATAAAAAAGTTAAGGATTATAAAAATGAGTTACAATGATGTATTTAATTTGTATACATTTATGTAATTTATTACAACAATTAAATGCGGAATATTTTGTTTCTAGGAAAAATATAAAACATATATCTTTTTTTTACAAGTAATAAATAGTTTTTTGGATCATTTGGAACATCTCAATATATAGTTTTAAAGCAAAGTTTCAAAAAGCTTTTCCGTCTCATGTTAGTATGTGTTACTGCCTAAAGGTATCTTCTTTGAGAAGCTTTTTACTTTGTAAACAGCTTACGTTTGGGATCAGAATTTCACTTTCAAAAGCTAGCAAAGTGTGCTGTGAGAGCATTTACATAAATCTTTCAGTGTCGCAATGTATAAAATATTGCATAATATATCTTTAAATAAAATATACACTGCAGTAAACATAAAATGTATATATATTTCTCATATTCAAAATTGAACATAAATTTCAATCTATTTGTGACAATATATATTTTGAAAATGAAATGCGATAAAAAATAGATAGTCATATTTGAATTTTTTTACCATTGAGGATATTACAAAAAACGTAATTATCTTATATAAATAAATATTTCAAAAAGAAATAAGTTTGAATTGCTTACCTTAATGACCACAAAGTCTTTGTTTGATATTTCTTTTTATCAATTCAGTCTAAGATATAATTATATTTTTCTGCAAATAAGTTATTGTTTATGTCACACAATATAAAAATTATTTTCTTCCGAAAGTTTTAAATTTTAGAGATATTTTTAAACAACATGCAAAATACAAAAAAAGACATAGTTATTAATTATAAATTTATGAAATATGATTTTAAGTTTAATATTAAATATACTAGAAAAAGTTATCTTTAAAATAATTTGCTCCATAAACGAAACTTTTGAGAGCAGATTTATTAGAAATTTGAAAGGAAATATATAAGTAAAGAATTGATGTAAAATTAGAAAATGGAATTTTTAAGTTCTGAACATCATAGTTCATGTCAGAAAAATTCTTGTAAGCCTTATGAAAAGAGTTTAAATATTGATTTACAAGCAAGGATTGAAAATGTTCTACAATCTTGGATGGTAAATATTGTAGTTGAAATATTTATTAACTGGAAGGAAACACAAATAATTCCACTTTCTTACATCAATTTCGTAGATGGAAATAGTACATTCATATATTCGGTAAAAAATTTAAATGGAAGATGTTTGAACAATTTACTTGCTTTGAATTGTAATTCGTTCTCTAGAGCTTGAAAAATCATTATCTGCAAACTCATAAACTCCAACTAAACTTCATAAACAACTATCATGTAAGTCCTTTGTCATTATGGTACACTATAATATTGGAAAACGGGTTTCTCGTGAATCTCAAGGATTCTGGCATAGTTGAAATAAAATATTAGAAGTGACTTTAAAAATTGATCACTCTGTTCAATAATGTCCACAAAATTGACTTTTTGAAGGGGGAGGGGAATTAACCTTAATGGTATGAAAACACATCTGCAAAATTTTGTACCGTTGGGAAAAGTCTGTTTCAATCTTTTCTGTTTAAAAAAAATTAATTTTGAGGTTAGTTTAATATTCTAATATATTTAGTGATAATTTGCAATAAATCATATATAAATGCCACTTATTTCCTATTTATTTCTTTGTTTTTTTAAATATTTTGCTTTAATGATCAGGTAATATTTATTAAACAGCCAAGTAATAATTTTTAGATGTAATCTATAATAAATAGATTTATTTAAAATATACCGCAAATGCAAATTGCTTTCATTTTAAAATCTTAATTTCAAAACTCTATTTAAGGTTTGGATTTTGACAATTTCATGATCAGATATTGTGTTTGTCTTGTGGATTTTTCAAAAAAAAAAAAAATAATAATAATAACATCAATTATATTTGGTAGAAAACAACGATACTTTTTTGATCATTTATCCTAGTTAGACAGAGGAAAGGTAGCGGCCTACCGAGATTGTTCGATCACATTCACCTCAGTGCATCGCTTCATGTGATGACAGGCAAGTTGTGTCCATGGCAGTGAAGGATCTCTCAGCCACATCATGAACCATAGAATCATACATTTAATCTGTATCAGCATGTACAATAATTAGCATCATCCAGTGTCTGTTATTACAATTCGACGTTATTTACTGCAGAGTGGCCTGTGTGTAAGACGTCCATTGCTTCGTCTACCCTTGGAGCAGAACTACAGACCTCTCGGCCACCAGTGGTGCGATTAAAGAAGGATTTGGATGGTGGAATGTAATAAAATTGTCTTTACTGACGAGTTATGCCTCTGTTTGTAACACCTCTGTTTGTAACGTACTCAAGTCTGGAGACACCATTGAGAGAAGATTCTGAAAAGCAACATTATGCCGCGCCACACTGTTCTTTCACCGGTTTTTATGGCACGGGGTAATATTGGATATCACCATTAAAGCTAGATAGAGTTGTTTCCCTAGGCGGCTTGCTCTCCTGATCTTTCTCCGAAAGAAAACTCATGGTCTATATTTGCTCTACGATTGACCCATGTTATATCTCCAGCTGCCACACTAGATCAACTTTGGCTTGGCAACGTGTGGAAACTGCTTGGTCAGCTGAACACGAAGAACACATCCAAAGTTTCTTTGAATCACTGACAAGGCGTGTGTCAGTGGTGATCTCCAACAATGGTGGTTAATATGGCTACTGATTTTGGCAGGAAACACGCTTATCAGAAGTCTATAAATTTAATCATTTTATACTTGGTGAACATGTTATCTGGAAAATAAATTTTGTTGAGATTTCTCTCGTCTTTCTTATCTCTGGGTTTTCAATATAGTAAGTAGAAATATTAATATTTAATTTATTTAATTGAAATTTTTAAATAGCAAACTTTAATTAGTTTAAAAAGCATGAAAAAATGAACGTTTTGGATATTTTAAAATTTTGGAAAATAATTTTTATAGTATGAAACACAGCTTTGAATGTGCTACATTAAAATATGAATTCAGAATTTGCTGCCTCTGTTTTTACTTATTATCTAATAATTCATGTAGACAAATTATTATTATTATAATTTATTGTTATTATTATTATTATAATACATTCGTATTTCTTTAGCACTATGAAGTATATAAATGATCACTGATCACTTGAATATGAGAATATGTGCCTTTTTAATCAAATTAGATATGACATGAAAAATATATCTAATTTGATTGCATTATGAGTATAATAATATGCACAACATAACAAACCAGAATAGACATTACAAACCAGATGACACCAATTTTATTTATCTATTATTGCTAAGGGAACTACTACTTTAAACTATATAGTCACTAAAAAATATTAAGCATAATAAAACCAAACAACATGCAAATCAATCTAATTTAGATATCGTAGCACATTAGAACTCTAGCATATTAATTAAGTGTAATATATATTACACTCAGTAAATTTTAATTAAAAAACTACATGCCAAATAGTGTTTATTTAGAATAGGATAAATAGTGTTAATGAATATGTACCAGTTTTAATAACTAATAAGCATAATCTTAGCATAAAAAACTAATTACCCTAAAATATTGAAAACATTTTTAAATTTGTTTGATAACATTATGAAGAGAATTAAATAACTAGGTGTAATGATTAAGTGCAACTTTTGAGTACACAACTTACATTATTTTTATAATTCTAACTTTAAAAATCTAACATAAAACGTTTTAAAATATAATAAGTTTACTGTGCAGTAAAACTTATTTTTGAAAACTGTTAGATGAATTTATATCACTGGATCTAATGTTTGAATGAAAAAAAGTATTATAAAGAATTGGTAAATCCCATTCACTAGAAACGAAAAATATACATTTTACAAAGGCAAAAAACATACTTACGTGATACTTGATACATCATAAAAATATACACAATGCGGAAGTATATTAGAAACAAAAAAAATTAAACTGAATATAGATATGATTTTAGGAAAATAGATGCAGAACATGGTGTTTCATCTGATTAAGTTAAATACGGAGACAGTTAACTGACTTTCGCTCGACATTTGTAAGCATATTTTACCTTTGAAAGAAAGATACTTATTCTTTTAAGAATAAATTTTTATGTGACGAAATAGGCTTCGAAACGCATCTTCAGATATTTTGAACTGTTTATATTTTAAATTATATTTACAAAGCATCTTTGAAAATTTACCTGATATCACGAACACGATCGACATATTATACGAAGTATCTTGAAAAATACAAAGTTTACTATGCAATAGAGTATTGATTAAAATAAGAAAAAAAAAACGTCCATGGTTTTGAATATTTATTATTACCTCGGATAACATATGCTTGAAATAAGTTTGAATGAAATTTGCATTACATTTTCATGAAATATTTTTTCAGAAAAAAAACAAAAATTATAGAAAAATATTGAAAAAAATTCATATAAAAATTATTTAAAATAATTCCATATTTAGCTCACGTATTCATTCAATTAGTTTGAATTTGCTCTAAAGATCATTTCTACCAAATTTATGAAATGAGAGAAAAATAGCTTTAAAATTAGTATAAAACCAACAATCATCAATGAATTTAATTGTTATTTCAAATATGAACAAATAGATTTTATGTTAGCTAAAAGAGTTTATTATAAAAATTAAAATTATAAAAGAAAAGAGTAATCTCATAGGAATTCAAAATATTATCTTTTAAGATAAACGGGTTCATAAATATATTGAAACATGATTTTTCCTATTACTTTTTTTAAGTCAAAAATCATCACCTAAATCATAAGTAATAAATAAATCATAAAAGCTAAATCATAAAAATTCTTTACTTGGGTCTTCTTATTTCAACATTTATATATCACCAAGGAATGTATCATATGTATTTTGTTATCTGAAAACATTTGAACAGCTCTAGAGATGTCTAAAACGATTAGATTTATGTTATTCAAACACAAATTCCTTAATTTCAGATAATGATATTAAGCTGAAAGCATGAATTTTTTTTTCATTATAGCCTATTTACATTTTATTCAACCTTTTTTGATTAGGAATCTTTAATTATAAATAATTTCCTGTAACAATATTTAGTAACGATTTCTTTGGTTGAGAGTTTAAAAAGTTATATTTCTTTTTCATATTATTTAAATTTTTAAAAAAATTTGAAATTTATATTAAAAATGTTTCAAGATTACTTACTTTACGACCTGGTAGAATACTTGTAAAGTAAGTACTTATATTGTGTTCAATATTATTTCAATTTCTTTCAAATCATATGCATTATAATATTATTTGTGTATTTTATTTATTGATTCATTCCCTTTATTGAAATTGTAAACATAGATGGGGATACAGTTTTCCGGTGTTTTACAGTGCACTATTCAGATAATAACATTTATAAGTAGTTAGATGATTTAAAAATTAAAAAAAACTTTACATCTTTCAAATTTGCAGTTTCATATATTAAAAGACGTATCGTAAAAAATCTAATAAGATTATTTCTTGTGATTGTCTCTTGCAGTGTTGTAGTTTTTCTTTCTTGATATGCAGATAGAATTATGCAACTTTTAAACTATTATAACAGATTACCTAATAAATAAAAAAAATTCTTTGAAATATCAAAATTAAAAATTCCGTAAAAAACGCAATATTATTGCTCTATAGCTCTGGTATCATAACATTCTGCTTTCCTATAACAGGACACTATAGTGAACTAAGACTTCAAAAACATAAATTTCAAAATAAAGTTTATGTTCTTGACAAATTTATAAAATATAATGCTGGAAGATATTAATTATAATATTGTTCCCTAGAAATGTATTTTTTCGGTCAATAAACTTATAATCAAATATTATATAAATAATGTGACACTCGAAATAATTTCTAATATTTTTTAATTCTCGTGATTTAAAGCAAATAAAACTTTAGTAAATAAAGCAAAGACATTTAGCAAAAATATGTCTAAAATTATTTAACATAAAATGAATAAAATTCTGATCAAGATTTTCTCAAAATTATGATAGTGCATGAATTGTTAATTTCTGTCAAATGAACTATCGTAATTAAACATAACATAGCAAAATAAAGAAATACTATATCTTAAATTAAAATTTTGATATAAAAAAACCATATAATGAACGAAACTGCATAAATCACAATTATATATATATATAAATATGTTATATAGATATGTTTTCTATTTTCGAGATGATATACTAAAATTAATGGGTTTCATTACCAAAGACAAGGAACAATTACATTTCACTGCTCTGAATAAACTCTATACACTGAACCTCAGAATCTGTATCTAAATATCACATATTCATCCACTCATATGACTAAATTCTTTTAATTTTAGCCAAAATTTAATTAAAAAGAATTAGAATATATTGGGATTTATTATTATTATTACATTATGACTTAATGTTTTTAATTTCTGCCAAAATTTAATTAAGAAAAATAAGAATATCCTGGGATTTATTATTAAAAGCATTTGAGGCTAATAAAAATAAAAAAATTTGGTATTTTAATTCATTTTATAATGATCAAATTGATATGATTTATAATATTAAATAAATTATTCTTCAATAACTTTGAATTTTACCGTAAAAAAATCTTCATTAATTGGTAAATTATCAAAATCCAAATTGTGTTAAGACTCAAAATAATGTGCAATTTTGGCGCCTTAAATAAATTACATTCAAATGTTTAAGAATTAAAATTCCCTATTGTAAAATAAAAGAGAAAGTCCACTGTCTTTATTCTTATAATACCTCATAAGAGAGGATTACGGTAATCACGTGGATAAACATTCTAAATATTATGGTATGTTATCAGCAGTGATAAATTATTCTATGGTACATAAGTTTAATGCAAATTAATGTGAAAGGTTTTAAAATTCTCGCATTTTTAATATTAAAGTATATGGGGTAACTGAATTTCATGAATTTAATAATGTTATCAAGCTAGGAAGTTATTTGTTGTATAATTTCATTCCCTTCAAGGAAAGATGTACTATAAAATTAACAAACTGAGAAAATATAATAACAAAACATTTAAAAAAATATTAAAAATAATTCACATACAATGTTTCAAGAAGTTATTATTTATATTGAACTCAACATTTTCTAATTGAATTCTTTACTAACAACAAGAAAATATGTCTTTTCAGATTTTTGAAGCAACCAACGCAAAAAGCAAATAAATGAATGTTTTATAAAGATTACAATTTCTCTAGAAATTGTAGTTATGAAGAAAATTGACAAACGTCAAAAAAATATTGAAGAAAATGTATGTTTGCAGAAATAAAGTCAGATATTTCTGCGAACACTTTTATCATTGCAAAAAAAAAAAAAAAAAAAAAAAAAAAAAAAAAAAAAAAAAAAAAAAAGTAAATTATTACTTTTAAAATGAAAAAAAATCATTTTAAATTTTAAAGTAAATTAGTTGGGTTTAGCTAAAGTTCAATGTGATGAATGAAAAGCTTAACTGCTAATATGGGACAAAAATCTTGTATAAGAATGCAACATTTTTAATTCGCTAAAACTAGTTTTATTCCAAATCAACATACTCCCAAGAAGTATGATATTATATTTACTCATGTAGAATAAGGATTAAAAAATTTCTTTAATATTTTTATGAAGTTTTATATTAATGAAAAATGTGTATTGTGCAGATGTGTATTGTATTGCATTTAGAGAATTACTTTTCTTTTATCCTAATCTTAATCCCAGATATCAATTATCATAATAGATTGGATTTTTTACTTAATTTCTGAAAAAAAAATTTTTTTTGCGTATTTCATTCATTTATGCATATTTCATAAAGAAAGTTTCAAAAAGATATTTTTTACAGTTTAATTTTCATTAAAAAATACTATACTTTGTAAATACTATACATTTTTTACATTGCATAGTCTGTTAGAGAAAGTACAAATGATTGTACATTATTTCTTATTATAAAAACTATATTTTTGTCTGTAAGTTATTTAATAATCACGGTGTATTTGTATAATGCTTTGAAACTTTTAAGCAATTTAGAGAATTACTAGACTATAAAAAATAACATAGAAATATGGATTGCTGGAAACGCTTCCGTTTCGCGTAAGTGATAACAATAATTACAAGATAAGAAAGGCACAAAAATTACAAACAAGAAAGGAGAAAATATGTATATTAACATTAGTAATCCAAAAGTGGTATGGTAAAAGGAAAAAAACCGTCATCCTATGTGGTATTATAAATTACCTCCTTGAGTTATGACATAGTTTTCATACCTCCAACTTATTGAAGGTCTAATATCAGCGAAAATGCCCAGTCGACCGAATAATAGCATGTGTGAAATCAAGGTCTTCAGCTGATGGTGTTTAAATAGCGATATCTAGCTAGTATATTAATCCAGCATCTACCAGCATTTTTAGCTTTAATAGGAATAATAAAGGTTTTCGCATCTCATTCGTGAACTTCTTTTCTAGTGTTTATCAAATACACTGCAGCAACAGATAAGTATTTCCAACTATTCAGCTCTCTTTGATTCCTACCATCTAAGTGCACAATAACTCTAATGAAAATTTAAAACCGTATTCTTGATATAATCTATAGATTAAATAATCTTGGAAAACATTATTCAAAAATTCAATATTAAATTTTTATAAAAAGATTTAAGATTTTTCAATAACTTTTATTCATTTTACTATTGAATTTCATTTGAAAAAGTTGGGTTTGTAAATACATCTTATGAACAACTATAATATTAGAACATGCTTACTAATTTTTAAATCATAGTGAAAATTACTTATGATACTAAAAACAAATTTGTAAATATGTGTTCACAAGTTTAAATGACATAATAATATTTTGATTTTGGATTAAATTTACCAATTTTTAAATTGTATTATTTTTTAACGAAATTTCAAAGTTCATTTTAATTAAGAACCATTTTTAACTGTCATCAAATACCAGTATTTTTTATTAAACTTTATACTTAAAAAATTTAATCACTGCTATAATTTATGTTTTAACTATTATTTTTATTAATATAATAGGATAAATACACTAGAATGAAGAGAATAAATATTCTAGATTCCTATCAAAATAAAGAATATTCATCATAAACTATCTGGGAAGGCCATTTTACTAAAATGTATCACACCTTAAAATCTAATAAAGCATAAGAAATTTAGATATCCATATGATAAGTATATTTAGAAAACACGCTTCAACCTTTTTAAAATGATTTTAGCTGAAAAATTTTCAAAAAGATATTAATATTTTTCTGAATCCATTACAATATATATCCTTAGTATTAAATTTTTAATTCAAGTATATGATTTTAATAATCCAGTCATTTATGTCATGTGGATTTTAAAGTTCAATCTAGGTAAATAGATTGAAGAAAAATTTATATTTAAAAATATCAATTCAATGGTGAAATAGTTTTTTCAGAAAACAGCATGATTTTATTTTATTGTTTTCGTTAAACTTTTTTTTTTTTTTTTTTTTTTTTTTTTGTCTGAATTTAGAACCAAAGCAAAAATTTATTTAATGGACAA